>JBBKCR010025909.1:0-11833 GCA_037577295.1 Ladigesia roloffi | reverse complement strand
GCTAAAAATAAATAAAAACATGGAAAGTGCGAGAGAGCGCAGTACCGAGGCTGCCATCCGCGGCGCCATCTTGTATCTTGTAGAGAACCACCTCTTCCTGCACAAATACTGTTTAATGAGCTCAACTGAATTTAAAGAAGTAAATATATAAAGTGCCCCATTCAAAATTTATGGCACAATATATGTTATATTTTGCTAATTTATTTTGATAAATAGATATAAAATAAAAAACTGGGCAATTTTTTTGGAAAATTAGTTTGTTCCCCATGGAGGATGAGCATTTCTGGGTCCGTTTAGCAGTTCATTTCCAAATTATGTTTTATTTTTTTGTTGTTCTTTTTTTGTTGGACTGAGAATTTTGACACTCATGCTTATGTGCTTCATCAAAACACTTCTATTTAAATCAACTCAATGCTGCTTTTTCATGCAATGCGTCCTATTCAGGGTCTTTAAAAGGCTCTGCATGGGCAGTTATTGGGCAATTGTGTCCTCTTTTATTGCTTGGCTTTTTTCAAAGCACTCAATTATTTGATTAATCATCCAAATAATGTGAGCTCAGTGATAGTCCGAGGCCCGTTTGGCGGAGATCGGATTTAGAAGATTTCAAGCTGAGTCAAAATCGCTTAGACAGAACAGTAATGGACAGATGATCATGATAATGTATTCCACTGGGTGGAGGGGTCGGTGTCAAGAAAATCAATGCAGGCTTGGGACAGGGACAGAAAAGATGGTAATTGAAGCTTATCACAAAGCCTAGAAATAGGAGAATAAGACTATGAGTAAGACTGATGAATCATCAGAAAGCTTCCATTACCTCCCAGGACGGAAAACTAGCTGTCTGTTTATCTGCAGATAAAAAGCTGATTAAGGCACATCTAATTAAATGATAAGAGAAATTGAAATGGGGGGTCTAACCTGGAACAGATTCTCCTATTTACCGCAGGTACGCTAATAACTGTCGGGATGGTTTAATGTTAACTGTGGAGAGAATCACAGATGTACACCATGGGCCTGTTAGTGGAAATGTGATAGCCCACCTCCAGCCCTTCGAATTGATTCTGCTTTCAAATTGAAACGGCGAGTGTGAAAGGCTAATTGGATGGCATGGAAAAAAGGATAGCCGTATGACTATTCTCAGTGCGAGTTGCGGCTTGTACTGAGGTCAACAAGCGGTGTAGAACAATGAGATGTATGGGCAGACTAAAGTAAGGTCAGCACATGTCACTGGAACAGTGCTGTAAAGCCTTATCTCACTTCCTCAGCAATATGAATGACAATATTAGCATAAACAGTTCATTAATGCAGACCAGGCGTTCCAAATTTCCCTTCAAGATGAGATTCTGTCTCCCCTTGTTTTTCTTTCTCCCCGTAACGTTTCAAATGATTACAATCATGTTCCAGCGCATTATAAAAGGCAATCCAGTCGATTGGGTCATTTTTGTAGTTCATAATTCATGTAATTCATAACCGCTGGGTAACAAAAGCGTGAAATAAAGATGCTTATAACAATGAGCAGATAAAAGCAACATCGTAATCTTTTATTTCTTCATATTTTACACTATTTAGAAAACACAACAAATAAATAGAAATTTAAAAAGCAACTCTTGGTGAGTGCCTAATTTCCACAGTAGCACTTTTTTTCCTTTCTTTTTTTTTGTTGTTGTTTTTTTTTTCCAGACGTTTGCATTGGTCTTGATGAAAAGCGGGTATCCTGCATAAGACGCCTTGACGCAGACTGGATCACAGATCGCAATGGGACACCTACAGTACAACAGGCATGCAGATGCGTGAGTGTTCCCTTTTTTTTTTACATTTTAAACACGCGAACACGCACACAGAAAAAGAGAACGCGTTTGGCACACCAGAGACAACATCTAGAAACAGGTTTGCCCAAAATATCTACGGTATTTACACAAAAACAATAAATTAATCCAACTTGAGAACTACCTGTGCGTCGCTCCTCTTCATCCACCTTTGGAAATGTCTGGTCCCTGTTGCTTCAGGAATTCGCTCTAGGTCTGTTTCTTTCATGAAAAGCACTGCTTGCTTGTCCACTAGACTGCACCATGTACAGGGTATAACAATAAACATACTCTACATACACAGGGGTTTGGCTGCTGCAGTCTCTTGGTGTCGTCAAAGCGCAGTATGTTCCTCTTGCTCAGTGAGTAAGGCAGAGATTGGCTGAGCTTTTGGAGTCTGGATCAAAGCATGACAGTCGTTGGGGCTGGAGAGGCCATACCCAAGAAAATGGCCTACGCTTCACAGGTACAGGGGTTTCCATTGCTACCCACCCTTTCTAGTCTATTCCCTGGTAGCATTTAAAGAAAATCTATCTTGCACAATGAGCCAAAGAGAGAGAGAGAGAGAGAGAGGGAGAGAGGGAGAGAGAGAGAATAGCAAACTGCATAACAGAGGTCAAAACATGGCAAGTCACCCATGGCTGCATCTTTACATTCTCACAACAGAAGGTGAACAGAAAGGGTCATTCGTTCAGGCCTGAGAGACCAGAGAGAGAAAGGAAAACTAAAAAGGGTTCAAGGCGCAGACTCAGAAAGGCTCTGTTGCTCTTGCACTGGTGGGCCGGTCACTGCTTCAGGTGTTATCTGACCTCTAGGCAGTCAAGGTACTCCAATGCCAGGTCGTAGCAGAATCGATACTGCTCCTAAAATGGTACCACAAAAAGAGCCACTTCAGATTCATGATGCATTAGTGCCATTAAAGGTTATCTTTCTGTACTGAAAATAGTGCTGCACTGAATTGACTTCGGTAAAATGTGTACATCATTTACATATATAATCCAAGGATTAAAATCAAGGCTGAAATTATATTTTAGTGTAAATAAATAATATTCATTTGAGGTTTATTTTACAAATTATTTGTGATTTTCTCTTAAAATGTATTATAATCTTATGTTTTATTATGTATTATAATCTTATGTTTCTAACAGAAGGTTAGAAGGCAAAAGGGGGAGGAGTCAGGTGGAGCAGGAGAGGCGAGTTATATTATGGTGACTGATTGGTTAAAATCTGTCCACTTTTTGTTACTAAAGAGAGAAAATTGTGCAAATTTTACTCAAATATATGACTAAGAGCATGTCAGCATACACAGCTAACAGACACTGAACCTACACAGAATATCGAAGAAAGACAGTGGACAACACATTTAGTAGTTTGAGCTACCTGTTTAAAGTCTGAGCTATATGTTCAGGGTTTGAGTATTCTGGTGCATATGGACTCAGGAAGAACTGATATTTGGAATGACTACCAAATATGAATTGACAAGTGAACTATGCTATGAAAAGCTTTTATATGCAACAATTAGGTAAATCTGCTAAAAACTTGACTTGGGCTGAGATCAGATTGTAACATGCTCTTCTTTTTTGGCAGAAGGTGCTGTGGATATTAAAGATCATTTCTGCTTTATTTTGTTGTGTTATGCTTATGAACAACTGTACAATTGCAGTTGTGTGTTATCACAAATAACATCACGACTGTGCTTTAGGAGATTCATGTATTAAGATTAAGATGTATTAAAAGTAGTATGGTGTCATGTCGAAAACAGATTTCATAATGTTCCATGTCATTAGAGCAGAACTAACAAAAATTAGCATGTGACATAAGCTTTCCTGACATTAAACACTAACATCTGTCATGACAAATATCAGTAACGTTAATGGCCCAATCTAATAACGCCCCAAAATACTGGCAGTGGTTATCTTTGAAATTCTTGAGACCACAATTGAAGGCTCATTTAAGAAATGGGTGCACCTTAAAATAGCCGAATTCAATTATTAGAAAAATTATCTGGAAACCTTTAAACAGGATATGTTTTTGATGCATGTGTTTTTGATGAACACATGCATTGCTTTTTTTCCCAGTATACTGCATTAGGAGTATTTTTAGCACAAAACTGAATAATTATGAAACTTGTCAGACACTGTTTTAGCACATGGCTATCCAAAAACAAAAAAAAATTACATACCATGGATTCCACCATATTAGGCTTAGAGTTGCGGAGAGTCTTGACAGCATAGAAAACGTCAACCATGCAGTGGTGCCGAACCATCTCCATTATCATGGTGGAAGTGCAGAAAGTGCCACTACGCCCACCGCCATTCCTGAAACACAGTCGCACACATTGTCTTTTTAAATCTAAGAATGCACTTTTCACCATGCTTGTGAATTGGAGTCTTTATCAGGAGCTGAGGCTCCGTCAGAGTATAATTGTATTTAGAATGTCCTGTGTTTAATTCACAGCTGAGGTGTCCCTTTCCCATGTCTGTGGTGTTTTCCGTGAGGAACTCTACTTTCCTCCTGTGGTCCGAGGAAATATGGGTCACATAAACTGGAGATGCTGTGATGGACTGGTGACATGTCTGACCACCTCAGTCATGCCCATGATGAAGCTCATCCCCAGTTTGAACACGTTACAGCAGAGGACAGCCCATGTGTGAGCACTGAGCACCAAAGCTGAGTTGCTAGGCACCTGATAACGTGACTGTGTGTGTCTTGTTTGAGTTGAGTGGATCTGGTTTGCTCGATGATTGTTCACATTGTGTGATCTGTGTGTGAATCCGGGTTCAAAAGCACAGCCAATCCGGAGGATCAGCATGTGGTCACCAAACTCCACCTGTGAGTGTCTCGGGTTTGTACTAATGCTTGTGTGTTTACTCCTTTGCCTGTGTCTTTGTATCAGCCTCTGGACTTGTTTACCTTCCCTCTGTCTCAGCAGGCATGAGGTGTTCCCTCTCCACTACGGTTAAAGATTGGAACCTCTTGACTTGCCAAATGGGCTACATAACCTGCAGCTTGGTACTGAGCTTTTCCCAGGAGTGAAGGTCCTCCTGGAACCAACTATGACTTGTGTTAATGCTCATGTTCATGTTAGAAGCTCAGTGACCTCATCCTTCTCGTTAAGTTCATTAAATTTGCTTTGAGAAATGAAAAGCTGATTCCTGCAGTTGTGTCTTCCCAACTGTTCAAAGTCCACCTACAATAAGTGAAATCCACATTTTACCATTTGTTTAAATTTCACAAAATGACAAAACATTCGTTTGTGCATAACGAAAAATGAAAGGTCCATTGTAGATTATATGTACCCTAATCATATTACAATATACATTAGTTATCATTGGCAATAGCTGTGACTTCTATGGGTTAAAGCATGAATAAGTAAGTTTCAGGAGAAGAGACTTGGGTGAGTGGAAATGTTATTGTGCCAGGAGTGCATGAAAAGCAGGTACAATCTGCTCTACTGCCGAAAGGTGGCACACAGAGACATGCAGAAGTTTTGGTGGTGAAACCACCACCTCGCACTGAACTGGGATCAGTGCCTGAGGATGCTGACAGAGGAAGAGTACGTCGGCTTTGAAGCCCGGCTCTCTGTATCGTTTAGACGGTCTCATTAACACAGAAAGCAAGGAGCATAAAAACCCACTGGAGGATGTAGGTGGAAGGGCTGTGTCCTGGGGCCAGAGTGGAGGAGCCCTAAACTGAGGAAAATGAAGACATGAAAGAGGAGGCAAGGATTAAGTGCCTAAAGCAGCTTTACCTCTGTGGGTATGTCTGAGGCTGATGAGGACTGAATGAGAGCAGATGATCACTGGTATAATCGAGCCTTATAACATACAGCTGGCCATCCGTTCTTTGTCTTCATAGTCAAGTGAATCAGCAGGTGGAAATGGAACTTTCTCTGTGCTCCCATATTTTCTATCACTTCATAAAAGGAGCTGCATGCTAATATTTTTTGTTGAATGCAATGCAATAGTCCCTAAATGAACAAGTTCACATTATTGCAGGAGAAGAGCACATTAAAATCACTCAATATTAAAGAGACCCCTTTCTCTAAAATGTTTTGAGAAAATCAATAAACTGACAACAAAATGCTTCACTCAAAAGTCAAATTAAGTTTTAAGACACTGCAATTCAGACCCCCGAACAGCTAAGTCTCAGCTCTGGGTCGGAATCGTCCCTGCCAATTCAAGTTTTGAAATTACTTATCAAACTGAGAGATACGTAAGGGACAACACATTTAAGCTTTTCTGAAGGAAACTCTATGGAAAGAGCCTTGAAACAAAGATAACCTTAAAAACACTCAGAGAACATTCAGAGACTTTAGCTCAGAGTAGATTGTTTCACAAAATAACTAGACAATAACATGTCTAATTTATCTATTAGTACACTGATTTAACAGTATACTACATTATTTTACTGATTTAACAGCCTAAATCTCTATGTGATTAAAAGGACATATTGTGTAGTCAAGAAAATACGTGACCATATGAATAAATCTGAATTTTCCCTGTCACTTATTTCATTGGAATACTCACAGGCAGTGAACCACGGTGCGGCCCTCACCGCATTCCCTCTGCCACTTCTGAACCTGGGCCAGCAGGGTGAGGAAGGCCTTTTTAGAGTCGGGGATCTCGCGGTAGGCCGACCAGCGCAAGAACTGAAAATGGCGGACAACCAGCTGTCCCTCCTGCAGCTGCGGGACAGAGAGGTCCATGGTGGAACAGATAGACAAAGAAAATAACAGATTTTAAACACATAACTGTTAAATAAATGTTACATAAATGTCACATAAATCTTGAGCTGTGTGAACAATAAAAATGTGTCTTTGCAGCATATGATTTGGACCGATGTCATATGTTCCTGTATTGATTACGTGCCATATTTGTGGTTGTGTAACTGTAACTGAAATGGTGAGATGAGAATTAACTGTACTTTACTTAGTATGTGCATATTATAATGTTTCCAGTTTGAGCAATGCTTTATTAGTTGTTTTACAAATAATAACACTATTACCTGCCAACAATCTATGAATAAGTTGACATCATATTCCTCTGCCATGCAGATCGGTTTGATCTGCACGTTTTTTTTGCATTTTCATTAAGATGCAGTATTGCACATAATGTTTGCACAATGTCAAAATGTTTCTGGTGTGAGTTTTCTCATTTTTTTATCATTAACAAACATGCATTGGCTGAACTGAAAAAATATGACATTTGCGAAATATAACTGACAATTTATGTTTCCATTGTCTATGGCAAAATCCTTTCAATGGAAACATAGCCATGGTCATCATCCAGTGTGGCAGTAGTGGGTAAGTTTTGTTCATGAGGGTCCTTTCAATGCAGAGGTTGTTTCAATATAATAATGTTTTTGCTTACAAATAGAAATGGCAATTATAAGATGAGAGGATCCAATCAAATCGCGGATATGACCCAACTAGAACCCAAACACGAACAACCAATTGAAGTCCTGAATAAAGCTTGATATTACTGATGATATTAACTGCTAAGTTACCTCAGCAATAACAATCAAGCAAAAAGGACTGCGGTCAACAAATCACAGTTAAACCAAAAGAAAGTATTATCTTCTGTTCTCTGCTGCACTTTGACAAATATATTCATCATTCAAACACATTCAAATAGAAAAAAATCCTTTTAATCTGGATAAAGGTATGCAATCTCATGCTGTCCTTGTGTTCCTCATTTGAACTTGTCAGGCCAAATTCATTTATAGTGGGAAACAGACTTTGAGAATTTAGCAGAATCTGTGAAAAATGTCCCACGAATATTTAAGAATTAGGCAGACAGTCATGCATTAGGTCACAATATTTCAAGCGGTTATGAACAGTAAGGCTTTTAAAGGGAACAGGCCCTAAATCATTTAGAGAAATTACATTCACAAGCACTCAGCACTCTGTGTGCGCCCATTAAACGAACTTAACTCTCAAACTTAAATGTATTTATGACCCTCTCTACTGACTTTGGGGTCAAAGCATCAACATCTCCCCTCATTTCTCCTCAGCAGACTCTACTCTAGGGGTGTACCTTATTGGGAAAGCGATAATCATCGTCCCGTCGGGGAAAGCTCTCACTTGGGTCCTGTGAAAAGGCAGGATGGGGATTGTTTCTGACAGTTACATGGAGAGATTCTGTGTGGCTATAACAGTGTGACACAGGCCAGGGGAGCAAAGGCTGAAGGGGAGATAACTCAGCTGACAGGAAGGGGACATGAGGAGTCTAAGGGTGACAGTCTAGTTGACAGGTGTGCTTTGCGAAGATGAGGTGACTCTTGGGATACTATGGGAGCTAGATGTCAAGGATACAGGTTGGCACCTATGAGGCAGTCAAGGTCAAATAAGGGTCAATACCGTCTTCGTTGGTTCACATACAGTAATGGAAATAATAAGAGGCTGTATCATTTCTGGTACTTGATTTTTCATTTGTGGTAGTAGGTCTGTGTAAAATGCTCACATCACTATAGTTGCATACACTATTGGTTTATACACTATTGGTTTATACACATGATTCAAGCTTTAAAATAATTTTACATTTATATTGAAAAAATAATTCATAAACATAATTAGTTATATCTTGGTTATGTTAAACTCCACAACATTCTTACACAATTTGACAGCTGCAACAATTTAAATAGTAAATATAAGAGCAGGCTGTCTGCATGTGTGACTCTGTTACATCAGAAACTGATTCAGGAGTGAAGCTGCTGCACTACAGCAGATAGAAACGCTGCTCTACTAGCACTACTGTACTCACCACACATATGGAGGCCTTTCTATTTTTTACACAGTTCCCATTGCAATAGTTATACATATAAGAATAGCAATCTGCACATTTTACGAATGCATACATTCACATTGCAGCAAATTGTAATAACAGTGAACAGAAAAAAGGAAAAAGGCGTCTCTTTTTTTTCCTTGGCTGTATAAATTCAAACACACACAATCACACAAACACACATAAAAAGGTCCCAAAAATGTCTGGACACATAAGATTGAATAAATGTTTTTCACAAGCACAATGGTTATGATCTTTATTTTTAATTGCATGAGTTTTCTGTTTTATGTGTTCAATATGTTTATCACAATCCAAAATGGATTTTAAAAATGTATATAAGTGTGCTTATTTCCAAATGTGCTATACTCAGTTTTCACATTTTGTATTGTTTTCTTTTTTACAAGCAGGTGTGTCAAAACTTTTGACTAGTACTATAAGTACATACACTAAAATGGCTATATTATCTTTCTCGCTTTCCCTATAAAACACACACATTTAGGGGCAATGTGAAAGGGCCACATTGTAGGAATAACCCCAATATTAATTTATAGCTTTAACTACACCTATATTGAATTCATTCAATCCTAAAATGATAAATTACACATTTAGTCTCTTAGTCCATTATCCAGTGTAAATGGGTGGTGGAGTCTGAAGAAGATTCCTCGAGCCAGAGGACGTCAGATGTCAGGCAAGTCTTTTAATGAGGTCTGCATTTAATGGTGCATTATAATAGAGTGGCTCCAGTGTTAACCCCCTAATGACACCAGCTCATCACTATGATGGAATGGCTATTAAAGAGGACATTATATTCCAGAACAAGTCTTTTTTCTTCTAGCGATACAAACGTACCCGTGTGATGTTAGTGACCCTGAACAGTCGTGTGATTACGTCATCGTCTGTGGACCTGGAAAGAAGTTCAACTGTCATGGGTCCAAACTGCTGCATGCCTGTCTCAGGCCAGTACTGCAAGCAAGGCTGAGAGATGGAGAGAGGTAAAGAAAAACACAGAGAGAGTGATACGGCATTAATATGGCCTGAAATTTTCATGTGAATTCAAATACAGCCCAGGAATATTTGCTCAAACCCTCCCCGACACATAAAACCAAATGTTTGCATTTGAACCCAACTGTCAGAGCCCAACAAACCTGCTTAGGAACCAATTTGTCACCCAACAAAATTCTGTCCCAACCTGTCTTTAGCTCGAGAAAAAATCTAGCCAGCCAGGACTTTTTCACTGAAACATGGCTAGACCTCAGCTTCCCAGAGTCGGCCATCCAACTAGAAGTGCCAGCATGCTGCCAAGATTTTTGTCTGTGAAGATTGAAGCAGGGTAACCGGATACATTTTTCATTGTTGCTGGTGATTTTAATCATACAAACCTGAAATCAGTTTTTCCTACCACAGCCAGGAGAACTTTCAGAGTCTGCCCAAATGAAAACCATACCTGAAAGGAGAACATTGTCTAGACCGCCGTCCATTTTGGGCATTGCTTATCACCCACTCGACACTGTGGTAGCCGAAGTGAAAAGTACCTTTAGCCACAAACTCACCAGCATAAAAGTGCTCCTTCAAATGCCACAGGAATGAATTCCTTCCCACTGGCATCAAATTATACAACTCATCTATCTCTCTCCACACAATAATTGGTGCAATAACCTGATGCTCAGGCTTAAATCATTATTATTATGGTTATCACTTTGTGTAATAATCATTCTATTGTGTGCAATAGTCTACAATTTGCAGTATCACAACTTATTTCAATATTACGTGTATACGACTTATCTCTACTACATGCAATAACATATTCCTAACCACCATTTGTGGAATTGGTAAATTATTTAACAGTAAGTTATATATCTATAGTATTATAGAATTTGTGTATATATCATGGTGTGTTTGTATTGGGTATTTTGCATCTGCAGTTTTTTATTGGATTTTATTTAGACGTTATATTTTAAATTGTTCTTGTCTCTGTGTGTCTGTGTGTCTGTGCTGTGATAACATAAGCAATTTCCTCTTGGATCAATAAAGTTTTCTGATTATGATTCACTCCATAAGAGCCTGCACCAAGCAGCAGCCCTCAAGGAACGTAACGGGTTCTATGGACGATTTAATGCACTGAACAAAAAGCCTGTGAGGAAAGTCACCCCTCCCATCACCAACCAGGGCATCTGTCTGCCTCCAGCCAATGTGAGGAGAACTTTAACCAAGGTTAGCCCACAAAAACATGCTGGATCAGGCAGTATACCTGATTGTATGCTCAAAGAATATGCTGACATCAACTGTCTTCAACACATCACTGAGCCAGATGATCATCCCATCATGCTTCAAGTACGCGACAGTCATCCCAGTGCCAAATAAATCTACAATATCATGCCTGATTGACTTATGCCCCATCACACTAACCCCTAGCATCATAAAGTTCTTCGAGATTCTCACGCTGGCACACATTAAGAGCAGCCTCCCCCATTCACTGGATACACTGCAGTTTGTTTATCACTCAAACATGTTAAACGAGGATGTCCTATCCTCTGCCTTCACCTCTCCATATCTCATCTGGACAAGAGAGACACTCATAATAGAATTCTGGTCATAGATTTCAGTTCAGCGACCCCATCAAAAGACTAATCTAACTGTGAAACTAAGCAAGCTGGGACTGAGCACCTCTCAGTGCCACTGGATCCTAGACATTCTTTCAGAGTCCTTAGTCTGTCCGCATCAGCGACATTGTTTCTAGCACCATCAGTCCAAGCACAGGAGCTTTTCAGGGCTTTGTACTCAGTCCACTACTGTTCACTCTACAGTCCACTACTGTTCACTAACCAAGTGTGGCTCTAACCACTTCATTGTATTTGCTGATGACATGACTGTTTTGGCCTCACAGCAAGAAGGTCCTGGGTTCGACTCCCGGGTCGGGCACAGGGTCTTTCTGTGTGGAGTTTGCATGACCGTGTGGGTTTCCTCCAGGAGTTCTGGTGTCCTCCCACCACCAAAAACATGCATGATTGGGGATAGGTTGATTGAGCACACTAAATTGCCCGAAGGTGTGATTGTGAGTGTGAATGTGTGTGAGTTTGTGGCCCTGCGACATGCTGACAACTGTCCAGGGTGTGCCCTGCCTTCGCCCATAGTAGCTGGGATAGGCTACAATTCTTCCTCACACAACTCCCACCAGGCTAGCCATATTGAACCATTAAAGCCTGATCTTCAAGACACCCTACCTGCAACCCCCCCACCCCCACTGCC
>JBBKCR010025890.1:0-11834 GCA_037577295.1 Ladigesia roloffi | reverse complement strand
AGTAGAGAAAGACTAAACAAAATGAAAAAACAAAACTAAACAAATTTTACAAGGAAGAGAATGTGTGTGTGTGTGTGTGTGTGTGTGTGTGTATGTGAGGGAGGGTGAGAGAGTTTTGCCTGTTGATCCAGCGTGTGTGAGGTTGTCTTGTTGAATAATGTTGTAGCAGATCTCTTCCTCCTTGAGCCATTGGAGCTCTGGATCACACTCTGAAGGGATGGCTGTTACCTACACACACACACACACACACACACACACACACACACACACACACGTGTTTGTGTTACACTGGTAATAGCAAATATCAGGCTAAAAACAACAACAACAACAACAATACTACTACTACTATTACTACTACTACTACTACTACTACTACTACTACTACTACTAATAATAATAATAATAATAATAATGTGTTGTGTGTTCTGTTTTCTAAGACTTTTCCTCAGGCAACATATTTATGACCATTTTGCGTCATGACGTTCTGTAATGTAGCTTTCAAGTTCAATAAACTTTTGAGATGTCTGTTTTTTATCACTCCCACTTTGAAGATAGTTTCTCTAGAATGGACTGTTTATCATCACACCACTCTGAATGACTTTGTTTATATTTTAACAATTTAATTACCCAGAGGATTTGAAAAAAAAAAATCAGTGGACATCCTCTAAGACACTAACATGTAGCAAGTGCACATGCAAGCACGTTAGTCTTAATAACACATTGTTTTGAATTCTGACAATATGAGGGACAAAACAAGCCAGTGCAAATTATGAGGGGAGACAGAGGATCAGACAGGTTCCTAAACAGCAGGCTCACATAAGGATCTCCTCAGTGAGTAAAATGACTTCAGCAGGGAACACTGAGAAAGACATGCTTGCAATAGGCTTGATTATGTGTAAAGAATTTCCAAATTAGCAAAATCTATTAGATCAACCCAATAATTTTACAAATTAATAAAAAACAACGTTCTCATATTTCACATATATTTAATTCATATGGAAATCTACACAAGCTTATTTTTCAAGTGAATAAAATAATTATACATGACTTTTCATTACTTAATTACATAATTAAATTTAGGTTTCAGTGTACATATTTATCTGATTTTCAGATGAGAAGAAAACACACACATGCAGGCAATAAATGTGCATAAAAGGGGAAAACAAGTCTCTGAAGAACATAATGCCAGGTTTCACTGCAGGGCCAAAGAGAAGCACCTTTATGAGTCTTCCTGTGGATAGATCAGCATCCTTCCAGAACTGTCTTAGGACACGCTTAATACTCGCTTTTCTTCGACAAAATATTCGCACCATAATATAACGAGTTGTACTAAAACAGCAGACAGTGTGACTATACAAATACTCTCATTTTCCCAACCAACATCACAAGAGCCTCTACATAAATTGCAAAATAATTTTAAGGTTTTTCCTTTAGAGTTAATCATTAGTGATTCTACTGGATTCATTAAGCAAAACATACAAAGTTCAGACTGTAATGCTTAACTGGAGTCCTTCAGAAATTTCAGCATATATTACGTAAAACAGCCTTATAGCGCAGTCTAAATGTGACGTAAATCGTATTACAGGATTGTATGGACTCACTCACGTGTAAACACATAGTAAGTAAAAGCGCCAGTGCGTCTCTGCCCGAAGCCTGAAGCCTCATCAGGGCTCTTCTTCTGGATCTTCAGTGGTCAGAAAACTCTAATGTCCTTCCAGAGAACGGCTCTCATTTCTCATCGGCCAGCCTGACGGAAAACATAAAAAACCCGCTCAAAGACGGGTCGGCCCAGTCGCTTGGTAGCAGTAATCACATTCTCCTCCGGACTACACCGCTCTGAGGAGGTGAGCAGGCTGAGGCTGCGTGTCGGGAGTCTGTGTGAAGAGTCTGAGTGAAGAACAGCACGGCCTCCGCACGCAGCTAAATACCGAGCTGTGCATTATTTGATTGAACTGAAAATAATGTCCTATATGCCTGTGCGGCGGCACGCAGGGAAGAGCCCTACTGCCTCCCCATTACTCTCTCCAGTTCTCAGCGACTCTGCACACACACCCCTCCCTGCCTCTGAACGTCATTCGGAGAACTTGCAGTAGGTCACAGTGATGAACAATATGGTTCCTTATTTCCTTAAACATCCCTCATAGCTTATGTAAGCTTCCACAGGGCTGTGAGCCAAAAGAGTAATGATTTTGTCTCTGAATTATTCCCTTCCTCTCGAAGGTTCACAGTGACTTGCCCCCTGCTGCCCCCTTCGCCTGGTCCTACTGTGAGAACTATGGATTTCCGCTGGGCCTTGGTGAGAATGAAGGCAGGCAGTGGGCCTTTTTGTTTTTTTCTGACCTTTCCTCGATTTTCTGCTCAATTTTAGTCACCTCCAATGCCACTAGACGGGACTCCACCCATCACACAGTACCACCCAGCCCTGGGAGGTTGAAGGCTAGCACATCCTTCTTTTGAGTGGTGTGAAGTGCCACCCCATCTTTTGAAAGTGCTGCTGATGCAGTGTCATTGGAGATAGAGGAGAAATGTCGATTCTCTTATGTCTTCATTTAACCCATTCCCCAATCAAGCAGAGGGCAGCTACCAAAATGGTGCCTGGGTCGCAGTGTTTTGTGGATGATACCTTTCTCAGGGAAGCCATAGTGGTGACGCTGGCATTCCTGGGATTTGTGCCCACAGGGGGCAACTCACTTACCACTAAGCCACCAGATGGCCCACCCAAAAAATGGATGTGTCGTGTGCTGAATGATGGGGCAGAAGGAAAGCTGTATGGTATCCATAGGAAAGCAAGAGCATTCTGATTCTCTTTCTCCCAGAGAGAGTGAGGCAAGTTATGGTATCTTGGACTCCTATCTGCAGCAACACTGGGTTTTAATAACAGTCTAAATCTCAACATTTCATTTTCAGCCATTTTCAAGATGTCAGATATACACATGCAGTAGTCCTGATGTAATTTCTATTCATAGTTGAGTCCAGCAATATATTATAGCTATGATCTGGAACTCCGGGGAAGTTGATGTCAAATAATGGAATTTCAACTGTCCAATTACTGCCATTGAAACATAATGTACATTTGAAATTTCCTTTTAGAGCATTGGCCTTATAATACTTGCACTAATTGTAGTTCCATTGTCAAACATCTAATAAAAATTGTAGTTGATGAACTTCCTTTGTGTTGAAGGGGCAACTGTTACAGCTGAATTTGATTTATAGGTTTAATATTCAGCACTGCTCTACTGGATAGTTTAGGAAAAAATAATATTTTAGACAAAACTCTTGGTTTACATCACGATAGACATTGGATGAACATAAAGCTGAGCTTATATTTGTGTTTTCCAAATGATCACATTTAATCCACCCAGACCTACATTTCTCTGTATGGTATCCATTGGAAAGCAAGAGCATTCTGATTATCTTTCTCTCTTGCTTTGTCTTTCAATCTCTCCCTTTTTTGCCCCTTCCCTTTCTCTCCATCCCCCTCTCTCTCTGTAAACAGTGGAATGAGAGGCTCACAGATAAACTGTGTCCAGCAGCAATAAAGTGTTCCTCTCCAACAACCAACACAAGCACTGTGGTCTGATTATGGGAGAGATAGCATGCGATGAAAGATGGATCTGTGTATTTACAACACAACTGACGTATATCTAGGCCTTTTGTGACAAGATATATAATTACCCTACCATTACGGAGAACGAGAGCACGCTGATCTGAAATCAGTCTGGCACACATTCATTTGGTGTGCCACTGTTATCCTGTAGGTTATAATGTTTCGTGTTAAATGTTCAATTCAAAAGAAACACAACAATTGATCATCTAGACCTTTGAAAATAAATTAAACACTGATTTTAGGGAGCACTTTTCACTTGTCAGGCCATAAAGTTCATGTACAGAAAATAACAAGCAGCCTGTTTTGATTATACTGATTTTGTGGCGTCACACATTTACGTGCCTATTCATCACACATAGTGGAATAACACACAATACAGAATGCCCACCCACACACACGCAATTCAACTCTAATGCAGTTTACGGGAGAATCTTCTGGGTCCAGTGTGCCCATTAAGAGCTGTGTAAACTGATCCTGTCTGTTCTGCATGTCTTTCTGTGATCAATGAGTAGTAATTACATTGGCCTGATAACAGTTTTCCCAGCACACAAGACTCTCATAAAGAAACTGTGAGGCTGTTCACACCGTAAAGCAGCTTGTGCTCACCAGCAAAAGGGCATTAATCAGCCAGCCAAGGCAACTCTCTCTCTGTTGTTGTCTCGCTTCCTGACTCGGCCCATGTCCCTCTCTCTCTCTTTTCTTTGCTTTCTCTCTCTCTTTCTTTCTCTTTCTCTCTCTCTGTGGAGCCAGTCTGTTTGTCTGCATGTCTGACTAATGGTCTGTGGACACTAAAAACATGCAGCACTGTTTAGAGCCAAGAACCCACCTGGTCAGTCAACCAAGCAGTCACAAGACAGTCATAGGCTCATCAAACTGTCAGGTTACAAAGTTTGGTTTGATTAAATTGTCATTAATTGTTCATAAATTGTCAGTGAAATATGTAACTCTGAAGGGCTCAGACTTTAAAAGAAAAATAACCATTTATAAGCAAAATAACCATTTAGTGAAATTGTTTAATAAATAGTAATCCAAAATAATGGGGAAAAACACTGCTTAATTGGGAGATTGAAGGACTGACATTTGAAACTATCTAAACCAGGGGTCTCCAACACGTCACTCACGAGCTACCAGTAGCTCGCAACCCCTCTCCAAGTAGCTCGCCGAAGGGTTAACAAATCTACATACATTTGAAAATGTGACCAGCCAAATTTTATTAGGGGGCACGTCACTTTCTCCTTCTTTCTACAAGCGCTCGGGCACTTGCACTCCGGAAGTGTCTTTCATTGCTAAGCAACCCTCATCCGTGCTCTCCATTAATTTCAGCAATGGATTTCCACCAACAAAACACTTTTTGTGACATTATTTATTTATCCAGAAAAGAAAAAAACTGAGCGCGCTAAAGTCACAATAAGTAAATTGGAAAACCAACTTGCATGCATAGCCAATCATATCTGCCCCTTTCTTACACCAAATGAGTCAAAGGTGATGATTCAGATTTGGATTCGGATTCAGATTCAGATGATGAGAGATGGCAAATTAGAGGCTGAAAATGTATTTTCATGATACAAAAATGAGTAGCTCTCTACCATTTTCATTTTGTAAAAGTAGCTCTCAGAGGTAAAAAGGTTAGAGACCCCTGATCTAAACAGAATGGACAGTGTAACAGACTTAACTGTAGGTCTACACTTTCACACATCAGCACACTTATTGGTTTAGAGTTTGATCACCCACATTACTGGTGTGTGTCAGTAAATGGCAGAGCGGTCTGATAAACAATACATTTATAGTGACTACTGTAACTAAGCCACTTTAGCTGATTCAGAATGCAGCCGCAAAGTTAGTCTTCAACCTTCCTAAGTTCACTCACACCGCACCTTTATTAAGGAACCTTCACTCACATTCAAGCCCTTAACACGTGCTTTCAAAGCCAAGAATGGACATACATAACAGCATTGATCAAACAATGAATCTCTTTGCATAATCAAGACACTTCTCATTCTCGGCCCCCATGCAGTGGCACAAACTCCCGGTGGTCTTCAAGCATCTCCTGAAGACCCACCTCATCAAGGAGCACCTTGGTGATTAACTATGCCTCTCATTTCACTTACTTGCTACTAAAAAAAACCTTCCCCATCCCCTACTAACTTTAGCTTACCTTCTGACTTTCTTTGACAGGTGCTGTTTAGGTGTACTTTGTGTGCAGTATCTTGATTGAATGGTGGATGTTGACTTAAGTTTAGCTTTAAAGGTCTAGGATACAGATGTGGTTTACTTGAGCACCGATGCACTTCGCTCTGAATAAGAGCGTCATCTAAATGCCTTAAATGTAAATGTGAGGGTCATGGCATATGTTGAGGACACTGATGCAATACAATCCTTTTATTGAAAGGGTTCAATAATAGTAATAAGGCGTCACAAGTTTCTAAAGCAAGCCTTAAGGCAAGACATAACGTAAATGCTTTTAAAGATGTTGTATATAGTTTATATTTAGTACAGCATTTGATGGGCTGTTTTGTGGTGGAGTCTGTCTTTTGTGTTTGGGGCCACGTTCAACAGACAGGGATGAGTTATAGGTGCTGTCTGCAGGAGGAAGAACAATATCATGCTCCAAAGTGATTTACAACACACACACATATACACACACTCACACACACACACTTGTGTGGACAGCACACATGCTTATACAGTTGGTTTGGCTTCAAGGAATGCACTCACACTTCATCTGTCCTCAGCAATGGTACACACAATGGCAGAATGTTTCCCTGTTTCTACGATAGTAGGATCTGCAACAACTCAAATCATACACGCACTCACATATGGACACACATTCATACAAATGCTGGAGACAAACCCAAACTCACGTTCCTTTTTCTATTCCCAGGATTCTGTCACGTAGGTTAATGTAAGTTAAAATATTTCACAAGCCAGAATACACAGAAAATGTGAGACTGTGTTTTCTGAGAATGTGTTTTCATTGCAAAGCGTTAGTCCTGTAATCTTCTGAAAGGTTAAACTTTTTTTCTGAATGCATATGATGAATTGCTGCTATTCTTTCAGAGTAAGATATTAAAGACTCAGATGAGTGCCTGAGAGTATAGAACCCTTTTTTATGCACTTTCCCCTCAGGGCCAAATGAGGATGCTGAGCATATGATCCCTTTTTTGTTAGTAGTGTACTTGTTCTTCTCCATTGGACATTTATTTGTCATATTTCCTTTAGCGCTTGGCTGAAATACAGCCTAAAAAGATGTTACAACAGAAATGCAGTAGAAAAACATAGCCCATGCAAACATGACAAAGTGCACATTACACTCTTAAACATCTGTATTCCAGATTTAAATGGAAGGATCCCTGTGTAACTTTAAAAAGATGCCCCTGGCATATCCATCAGAATGAAATGTAATTCAAGTTGGGTGGTAGGTGGAAACATTTAGTCTGTTTCAACCACATTTGAAAAGATTTGTGCTTTTGAATAAGGGATGTCCGATCATGTGGTTTCAGACTCTATCGGAATCTGACGTTACTTACCGATCAGGACTCGGGTATACGATGTTGTGTCAGATTCGTCTCGACCCCGCAGTCACTCGCCAGAGTACTAGAGACTCTTACCCTGAACGTGAGTGACTGAGTGAGTGGCAATTAGGGGGCGTGGCAGGCAGCAGGTGCCCAGCGCGCTGCAGCTTCCGCATCTCTGATCAGTACACATGTGGGTGATTATTGAAGGGAATTGGGGATCATTGTCTGCATTGTGTGATTGGAGGAGTGCATAGACGAGTCCGCTCACACTGCAGGAGAGTTTGAAGAGGAGAGAAAAAATGCCTTGTGATGGCACGAACACGCAGGACATCACAACCAAGATAGCACAAATGATCGCAATGAATGACCTGCCATTCGCCTCAGTATAGTATATAGAGGTATCGAATCGGGACTCGGTATTGGCAGATACTCAAAATCAAATGACTCAGACTCGGACTTGAGGGCAAAAAAACCCTGATTGGGACATCCCTATTTTCAATAGACCCCACTTTTATTTCCACTCAAGCATATGTATGAAAAAAATCAGGCTAGTTGTATTTTCTGTAACTTTTTTATATACCGTATTTTTCGGCGTATAAGACGCTCCAGAATATGAGACGCACCCAATTTTAAAGGAGGAAAATTGCCCCAAAACATTTGTCCACTCTAGATACATTTTATTTACATTAGAGCAGCCCAGATCGGGCCCAAAAAATGAAAACCGACATGACCCAAACCCGTGCACTTGAGTCCGAAACCAGCCCGGCCCAACAAATTGACTGTAAATATTTACATTTTATATGTGGGCCATTATAACACACGCTCTGAACTGTGGGGGCGTTTATAAACTCACACCCCGCCCTGCTGGAGCTCTGAGCAACTCAAATGCTGCATCATGGCCCGGTCTGACCCAAGGGTGGTGGCAGGCAATATCGGGCCGGGTTCGGGTTCGAGCAGAGAATCTAAAGTCTAATTCACAGTGCTGCACAATGGACGTGTAGTGAGGTCAGAGAAGTCTTCACAGCCACAAATCCAGCCTGCGGCACACACAGCATAAAAAGAGGACAGCGAGCAAGCACCACCCAAAGTTAGGTGCAGTTTTAATGCAGGCAAAATGTATATTCGTCGTATAAGATGCACCAACTTTTCTCCCCCAGTTTAGGGGAAGAAAAAGTGTGTCTTATATGGTGAACAATATGATAATAATATTTAGGTACTTAAGCCTATAAATGTTTTGTGAAACCTCTCACTCTGGGCGTTTGCTATTTCATTTTGGAACAATAATCCACATGAAAGAATTCTGGTCCTATTTTCTACTTTTTCATTTCAGTTTTTCACATTTATTTGACTTTGTATAGCACAGAGGAAATTATTTGTTTGTGAGTTTTTCTATTCTATCTAACTATTCTTCAAATCTCTGAGTATCGTGTGGAATAAGAGCAGAAAGAGTTTGTAAGGCTGATGGAATTTTTCCATCTTTAAAAGCACTGATAAATACGCTTGGAATCCTGGGGATTTCTCTTGGGGAAAAATCTAATTGCGAGCAACTTGCTGAAAAATGCTTTGTAAGATCGATTCCGTGAGTTCCTTCCCCAAGTGAATAAAGAGTCCTTCAACATGTCATTTTCAGGAGTGGTAAGAAATGCATGTTAGGAGCCTAGTGGTATACCTATGACATGCCAGCCTTAAAAAGGAACAAAATGTGTGCTAGAAGGTGTTATCCTCTACGCTATTATCAATACTGGCATTCATATCAGTTCTAAGAACTACACGGCAATAACTTGGGTAGCCAGTTCATCCAGCTGACTGTAATGTCAATCTCTAAAGATGTATTGTGTTGTCCAGAAACTTGGCAGCTCTGATTTTGGAATGAACAGTTTAGGTTGTAAGGACTGGCTCATGCTGAGAATGCTTTTTTTTCTCTGTTGGCCCAGTAATAAAACCACTTTCATTTTAAATTGAAAATAATTACATAGTTCACCTTCTTCATTTTTTGTCGCCATTGTAGTTTTGTTCGTTTGCTTCTTGGTGAAAGGGGAAAAGCTATCCCAGTTGTTTGTCTGGTTGAGTGCTTTTCACAAAGCTAAAATGTTTTGGAGTGTCATTTCTGAAATGAGGAATGAAGAAAGAAGTGTGAGGTAGCATCAATCAGTGCAGGGGAGATGAAACAGGCAATTATTTCTTGGGGATCTGGAGCGTCTTCAACAGAGCACAGGATCAATGTGCCATGACTGACTGAGCTGAATGTTTTTCTGATACTGACCAATCAAATACCAGACCAGTACATTTAGCCATGCTTGGCAGGCTTTCACCAAAACAACTGTGATATGAGCATGATATGATCTCAAATATGAGCCCAATGTTTACTATTCTCCAGATTGTAGGTTATGATGCAGGTTATGGGTTGTGATAATCTCTGGGTATGTGTGTCATGTTTAAACTTTTCCAGACTAAAGGTAACTTTCCCTAGATGAATGACAAAAGAAAGTGATGGCTATTTACAGGAGGTGTTGCATTCTGCTTTTCTCTGTGTAATTCACTATTTTGGTATCAAGGTATGCAACCAGACACCCTCATACACAGAAGAACAGTGCACCGTACATGGCCTTCAGGCTTTTGTTTCTTTTCCAGCTCTGCGTTTACAAAACCCTTTAAACTTGTCTGGACTGCCATTACACAGCTGTTGAATTATTCGTTTCTGTTATGCGTTTTTGACGTGCCTGATCTTTTTTTTGCACTTAAATTCTGAGTATGATCCGTTGGCCTTTCTATGTTTATGAAAATGTCGAATGAGCCACATTTCCTGCGTGTCTCATTTTATCTCTCTTTTTAATCTTCTATCTTGTTTGCACAGGCTGGTCAGTGCAATTGTTTAATAGTTCCACTTGATTTCAATGCATTGCTGACCTTCTTTAACCTGTATTATTATTATTTTAATTATTAGTTTGTTTTATAGGACTGAAAGAAAGATAACTCTTAATTAACAACAGGATTCTTTCCGAAAGAAATTGACCTGATGCATTTCCCAAAACCTATGTAATATAGTATCTTGGGAATGCTCTGTGTTGATTACGTTGTTGGTACCTATTGGGAAATTCATCACATGTGTATTAATCAACTACAGAACCATCAATCAGTTTACCTTATCTGGTATGTGACAGGTAGGTTAAGCCCAGAACCAGTCTACACACACCCTGTTCAGAATTATGTGAGAGAAGGGAACTAGAAGTGTGTTTCAGTTTATTTTCTCATTACACTGGCATCTAGCCCTAGCTTTGTTGTATTACTACCCAAACAAATGAGTGACTAATTAAGCATTTCAACTATGCTTAGAGAATGATTGCTGTATGTGTTTTGGTTTCTGAACACATCATTAGTTTCACAATGCAATGTACAATCTATGTCATCTAACATTCTGTACATGAATTGCCACATTCTATGTGAAAAAGTCACAATTGTGTCTTGTAAATGGAAGAACAAAACACATTAATTTCCTTAACTTAAAAAACGACCATGAAGGAAAACAGAAGTGGATACTCTACAAATACAAGCAGGATATTTTCCTGTAGTTACATTAGATACCACTTTCCTATTTCTTACATTATATTGCCTAACTCCATAATACTGCTTTTGATAAGGTTAGTAATACATTGCACATTAGTTATTACTACCCATATCTCACTGTCAGATGAGTATGAATCATTTAATATAAAATAAGGGCATCTTGTTCTGGCATGCATCTATCTATCAATATACAGATAGATAATACAGAGAGAGAACCGACCAGGTTACAACATTCACAAACATACACAGAGGTAAGAGTATTCATAGAGAAGATGAGAAGACACGGTGTGGCATCTGGAACTCAATGTCTGAGTGCTGAGGAAGCTCCCACTTCTTGTTATATACCGTGACGCATGATTCCCCTTGAACTTGATTTGCCCTGTGTACCCCCCCCCTACAGGATGGGCTCCAGACGGAACAGGCAGGGAGGATACCCAATGATGGTAGTCCCGGATGAGTGCTGGGTCCAGGATGAACCGTCCAGGAACCCAGGACGGCTCCTCCGGACAGTAGCCTTTCCAATCCACGAGGTATTGAGTGCCCTGGCCACGGCGGCACAAGCCCAGGATCCGGTGGACGGTATATGCGGGACCACCGTCGATGAGGCCGGGGGGGCGGGGGCTCCAGAGTGGCAGGTGACAGGGGAAAGGTGCGGAAGGGCTTCAGCTGGGAATGGTGGAAGACTGGGTGGATCCAAAGGGAGGCAGGCAGCTGGAGCTGGAAGGTGACAGGGTTTATGCAGTGAGTGATCTTGTAGGGTTGATGAATCGTGGTGACAGTTTGTGGGATTCAGTGCGGAGGTGAAGGTGCTGCGTGGAGAGGTAAACCCTGTCACCTATATGGAACAATCGTCCCGGGTGGTGCCTACGGAGGGACTGAGTGGTGTACCTCTGGTTAGCCCATTTGATGGCTTTACAGGCCTGTACCCATCCCCGTCAACACCTGCGGACTAACTGTTACCGGGAGCAGTGTGTGGCGATGGTACCTGGGAGCAGTGTGTGGCGATGGTACCTGGGAGCAGTGTGTGGGGACGGTACCTGGGAGCAGTGTGTGGCGATGGTACCTGGGAGCAGTGTGTGGGGACGGTACCAAGGGGGGTTGTGCGTGGGGGGGTGAGTGGGTGGGGGTGTGTGTGTCCTGAATACAAA
>JBBKCR010025880.1:0-11834 GCA_037577295.1 Ladigesia roloffi | reverse complement strand
GGTGATCCACTGACAGGTGGCTGGTGACACGCTGAGCTGGGAGAGTTTGGAGGAGAGGAGTTCAGGCACAATGGTGTTGAAGGCCGAACTGAAGTCCACGAACAGGACCCTTGCATAGGTTCCCGGCTGGTCGAGATGTTGCAGGATGTAATGCAGTTATAATTTGTAATGATGGGGATTTCTCTTTTGATTCCACCACTTGAATTTATTCATGAACCAAAATGCAATAATTAAATGTGACTGTTGGTGCTGTTGCATAACACAAAAACATCAGTATGAACATCTCAAACTGCAAATCGACTCAAATCTTGCTCTGATTGAGGGCGAGTTTGTCTCAGTATATAATAAGGTAGACAGGAAGCGTAGCCAGGTGTGCTATGGTTGACTTTTTTCTTCCAGATTCTGTCAGGACCTTGGAGGAGATTGTGTCTTTAGACTACATGCTGACATATATTCGCAGATACAGATGAATGGCTGTAGCCACGGGCTGCACTACTACAAATCTGTAACTTGTTAGAGCTGCAGCTCCACAGACAGACAAGCCAGTCCAACACTATTCCACATGTCCAGGTGCTCAGCACAGTCAGACTCAGGACCGCAGGAACTTTCCAAAAAATGGATCAATATAATATATGAGCCTTTTCACTCCTCACCCCATCCAAGGTGGCGAGAAACCTGGGTGTCATGATTGATGACCAGCTTTCCTTCTCTGACCACATTGCACCTGTCACTTGGTCATGTTGCTTCAAACCACATCAGAAAATCGAAACTATTTCAACTCAATTCAATTAAATTCAATGCAATTTAAAAGGCGGAGCAGCGCCCACATAAGACAGTAGTAACATTTGAAACACACAAGTTTTTTTTTCTAAGCAGGGAACAAGCAGTGATCAGCTAGGGTTGAGAAGGTGACTGGGTTGAGGTATATGGAGCTGTATACTTACATGTATATTCTGTGTATTGCACTATGTACAATAATAAATAACTTTAAATACAGAAGCAGTAAGGTGCAAAATAAAAATGAGAGGTGAGAGACTCAACTCAAAGAGGTCTGGTTTGGGAAGGAGGGATGTGAGAGGTGTTAGTGATGGGTTTAGGTGAGTGAGGGTGAGTGGGAGGAGTTCAGAAGAAGGACATCTTTAGGAACTAAGGTGGCCTTCCTTCTCTGTGTCCTGCAGCCAGGGCATCGGAGCCGGCGTTTGGAGGGGAGCCGCTTATCTACCCTGGTTCTCAACTCCTGATACAGGCCATGGTTATCTTTCACCTCAATTACCGCAATGCCCTCCAAGTGGGTCTCCCAGGTTGTACGACAAAACCCTCACAGCTGAATCAGAACGTAGAAGCTCTGTTGGTCTTCAGTCAGACCACAATACAACTTGTTGCCCTCCCTGCTGGTTGACCTGCCCAAATAAATCCAAACCACCAACTTTTGCTCACAGAGTGGCATCTGGGTCTGCAACCAGCCACCTTAATCACATCATTCAGTCTTATGTTCCTACTTGCTCCCTCCACTCCTCCAAGGAACAACACCTGGCTCTCCCAAGAACAGAGAAGAAGTCTGAATATAAGAAAATATTGAAAATGATTGACACATTTCTTCACAAAACTTACTTAGGATGTCTAAGCCATGTCAGTTTTCTACATTTTAAAATATGCTCGTAGAGTTTATCAATCCCCGGGTGCTGTATTCCTGACTGCCCGCTGATTCACCTGGTGAATGGGTTTAAATAAATAGAAATAATCTTGGGCTGAGGTGTGTTCACATAAGACAGAATGGTCACTTTACATTTATTGGACTTACCTTCACATGTGATTCACTGTCCAGGAGAATCATCTATAATGCCATGTATTGTGTTGTCCACTCCAGCTACTGCAGTATATATTAAGTGTTTCAAATCCAACCAACTCTTCAGTGACACTACAAAGCATTAACCGCTTTTCACATTTCTTACACATGGCTTCCCTTATTCAGTAACACTGTAAAATGTGACTTTATTTTATGGGTCTATGAATACAGAACTTCAATCTCTAAAGACCTTCTATGGTGGCTTTGGTGCCATTTTCATGAATGAACATGTCCTGACATGTGGAACAGAATAAATAGCCCCATTGCTTTACAATGGTTTTGGGTTTTAGCCTTTATAAAGTCTATGTATGGTAAAGAAGTACATGCAGACACAGACATATAAGATTTATCACTATTACACCATGCTCAATATTACAAATCATCACAGTCAGGCTGAAACCTCATATGTTCAAAAGCTATTTTTCAGGAAAAGGTTTACTGATTACTGTGTCATTCAAATTGGTATAAATATTTTCAAGACTTTTCACCAATTTTTATTAGTTAATCATTTTTAAAATGTACAGCCTCACATGGAGACTGACCAATAGTATCCATTTACGAAAAAAAACAACCAAGATCAAATGTGGAGTTACGAGGTTTCAGCCAGACAACGACGATATGAAAAGTGAAAAGAAATGTAGGGTCAGTGATGATTTTGGATAGTAAATAATAGGGATGTCCTGATCAGGTTTTTTTGCCCTTGAGTCCGAGTCATTTGATTTAGAGTATCTACCAATATCGAGTCCTGGTCTGATACTTCTATATACTATACTAAGGCTTTCTTCACATCTTAATGACTGAATTATTCCATTTTAAAAATGAAGTAGAACAAGGTATAACTCACAGCGTTCTATAGAAAATGAATCACATGATGGATAAAAGTACCTGCCCAGAAAATATATTGTAATGTAATGTAATGGTAGGAGATGTGTTGTGTGTGTACAGTCTTATGTGACTCATGTGATCCCCTTGGTCGCTAAAACTAAAAAAAAGTTGTATTGATTTTACATTTTAAAAACCCATCAGTTACAATCACAATCACTTTTTTCTAAAATCTAAATAAATAAATATAAAACAATCAGTATGAAATACTTGACAACGCTTCTACCTTGTGGTTTGAGTGGTTTGAAAGAGGTTTTGGGGACGTGTGGATGACAGTTGACTTCTAGTGTTTATTGGTGTCTGTTGACCTTGTAGCTCTAGTTCTCCACTAAAAAAGGAATGTGTGGACTCCTTTATGTTTTGTCTGACTGAATACATCCAGGGTATGTGCACAAAAGAGTATTTTTTTTTCTTCTTAGAAATATAAATTTAAAGTGATGGAACAGAATACATACAGTGTGCAGTGAAATGTATCCCAAATCGCACACAAAGCCGTGCAAATTTCACAAGTAGCCTAGAAGTTGTTGGGTGTTTCGTGCTGCCTTACATCACGAGCGTTCCTTTTTTGCAGAGGATTGCTGCGACATTCAGTGGCCCACCTACCGCTGAGGAGTGTGCACAATGGGGAAAATAGAAAAAATAGATTCTCAGCGTGAGAAATCTGAGGTGTGGCGTGAGATAGTGTGAGGACAGTCAGATGCGTGTGTCTCATGCTTATTGCGTGAGAGTTGGCAGCCCTGCGTTTTGGCATATGAGTGACACAGAGCTCTTGCAGCGCAGCTCCTCGTTTGTTTCGTTTTGACGATTAGGTCAGACAGGTACCTCGGAATAATGCCAGTGCTGATACAGAGCGCTAATTACTGCAGATAATCCCCATCTACGCCCATGCTTGTTGTTTAAAAAGCTTTCAATCCATATATATCGGATTTCATTCCATATATATCAGCTTTCATTTCATATATATCAAGTTTCATTCCATATATATCGTGTTTCATTATGGATTTCTTGTTTGGCATTCATATATATATATATAAATACATACATACATACATACATACATATGTAATGATGGTAGGGGTTGGTTGAGGAGTCTTATAGCCTGAGGATAGAAGCTCCTCTCAAGTCTCTGTGTTCTGGCTGAATAGCGTAGGTGGAAAAGACAGTTACTAGGTTGAAACGAGTCTCTGGTGATCCTGATTGCTCTCTGTAGTCCCATCGTGTCCTGGACACAGCTGTTCCCACACAGGAGGTGATGTTCTGTAGAAATCACAGTAAAAACTCTTTCACAGCAGAGACTCTGGGTTTCCTCAGCTGCCCTGCTTTCTTGTACAGGACTTGAATGTGTGCAGTCCAGATTCGATCCTCTGAGGTGTGAACACCCAGGTACTTGAAGCAGCTCACCCTCTTCTCTGCAGTCCCCTTTGATGTTGAGGGGGGGTGTGGCTGCTGCTGACTCCTGCTGAAGTCCATCACCAGCTCCTTGGTCTTGTTCCTCCAGCTGTCCCAGGTAGAAGAGACGCCGCCTTGAATGAAAGGACTGCATTCATTCATTCATTCATTCATTCATTCAATCCTTCCTTCCTTCCTTCCTTCCTTCCTTCCTTCCTTCATTCATTCATTTAGTCCTTCCTACCTTCTTTAATTCATTCCATTCTTTCTTTATTCCTTCCTTTATTCCTTCATTCCTTCTTTCATTTCCTCCTTCCTTCCTTCCTTCCTTCCTTCCTTCCTTCTTTCTTTTCTCCCTTCCTTCCATTATTCGTTCATTTAATGTCTGGTTTGTGACAGATACACCTCAAATCTGCACACAGCTTAATTTTCAGAGAGCAAATGCAGAGAGCATGGCACAAACCGGTCAGGACCAATAAGCACAGAAAGGCTAATACACATTTTTACGTTTTTATATGGCAGCCAGATGCTGACTAACAAAAGTGCAATAATACTCATGTAAAAGGGGATTTTATTAGAAGCATCTGGCAACTGTATTCATCAGTGGGCTTGTAGTGGCTTGGCCTCTAATCACAGAGACTCTAAAGAACATTACACAACAAAATCTACTTCCAGTAAGAGTGAGATTAGCCACGGAGTCTCAAAATAACATCACCTAGCATGCAGACTGAAGGGTCTTCCTTCCTAATGAGCCCAAACCTAATGGATCCAAATAATCTATGGACCTCCTATTCAAACCCATCTCCACATAGAACGTACAACCGTACATTGTTCCTTGAGGGATATGAGACATTTCTTGAAGAGACCAGGGAGCAAATGTACTGTGCACTTAAAATTAGAAGTTATTAAACTATAAACTGTTCACTTAGAAGTGCAAACCGAAACTACATTCATTGTAATTGTGATGACACAAACAGCATCCTCTTCAGATAAACCACTGAATGCTGAACTTATGAACAGTGTTTCGTATTTTTTGTGATCTGCACAGTAGCAGCCAATCAGAGCAAAGAATATTTACATATATTAGTCTTACAAACAGTAAATAAAACCCAGGCAGTTTAGTTCTTAATAATAAAAAAAGTAATTTAGAAATAAATCATGTCAATTTTTGGTACATAAAACGACAAAAGTCAAAAGAAGGCCTTATGGACAAATAAATATAATGAAAAACAGAAGAAATGCAGGAATTCGGCTTCTTTAACGCCATCACTGTGCAGCTCAGTTGACTGACCAGAAGATGGCGGTGTTGTCATGATGAAGCTCTGAAAGAATCAGCAGGAAGAAAAAACATGGAACGTCAAGTCGACTGAAATTGGTTCAAATACATTTTTAAAGGAATTTTTCAGCATTTTTTTGTCGTAATCCCTATTTTCCAAATCCTGCTTCCAATTTCCACGAACAACAGCGCTAAAATGTTTCCCTGAACTTAAAAAAGGAAACACATTTTGACACAAAACTCACTGATTATAGATTGATGCAGTTGCTGAATTTCATCAGTAAATCTTCATGCATGCATTTGTGGAACACTTCATGAATTCTGGAATCTGAAGCTGTGCTGTTTGTCATTTCATAGACAGAGGACATTTTCCCAAAGGAAAAAAAAGAGGAAACCTAGGACTGTCGCTGATCTGTGTCTGACCATCACCCATCATCAGCATGGTCCAGCCCCCTTACTCTAGTCATTCAGAGCTGTTTGAGTTTTTAAGTTTGTTGAGCAAGGCAATAACACACTTCAGAGCAAACACACAGAGACTTGACTCCTTTGTCAATACCAGTGCAACCCACACGGAAATAACCTATATAAACATAGCCTAAATGTTTTAATATAGGTTTTGAATATATGTCACATATATATAATTTGCCGTTTTCCTATATTATATGTACATATATGTAGATATATGACCACTGTACATATATGTAGTATGTAGGTAATATATTGAGAATTGAAATATATGTGTATAGGTACATATATAGGTACATGTATGCATGTATAAGTGTGCATATGTGCACATATATGCACCTCAATTTTGCCTATATGTGGCGTATATACGCATATATGCACCATATTTATTATCATATATGTGCATAGGTACTGCATATAGGTGTCATATATGTGCATATATACTGCATATAGGTTTCATGCGCATATATCCTCATATAGGTTCTTTCCATGTGGGAAGTACCAATGTTTTATAACTAGGTAAGGCCATTTCAGCTCATTCTGCTATTGTAATAAACACAAATGATGCAACATAAGATAAAAGATCTATAAAATACACAACACTCCAAAACAAAACATGCCGTCATTTCAGATGGCAGGGCTGGGCCTCACTGAGCAGATCTGGATCAGATTTCTGTGTATTCATGACTTAAAAAAAAAAAAAAAAAGACTGTAGATCAGCTGTCCTGCTCCTGAGGCTGTCTGTGAAAACAAACCCTGTTGTCTAACATAACTTGGCTTTATGGTGGTTTTCTTCATTTTTGTAGCTCACAGAAAGTCCTTTTGTTTCTTAAACAACACTGACAAGCCTGTGCCACCTTAATGAAGAACTGGATGAGGTTTGAGTGGGTTGAGGGATGTTTTGGTGATATGATGGTCTCATTACTCCAGTTCTAATCAAAAGACGTAAAACTCAGATGTGTTACCAGTGACAGCCCCAAGAGACCTTTTTTCTCCAGGTTCGGTCATGAATGTTCAATGAGGGTCATGAAATTTATTTGATGGTTGGATTGTGGCATGTGACAACAAAAGGTTTTCACAATTGGGGGCATGATTACAGACGTCTGTGTTGACTGTGAGGAGTGGCGACAAACATTTTTGTCATTTTGGGGGGAGGGGCAGCAATAGATTTTTAATGATGATTTCCATTCCTGCCTAATGCCATCCTCAGAGATTTCCAGAATTTAAAAAAATTAAACATGATCTTTCACTCTAAATAGACAGGCTTCCTAGTTGAAAGTTAGCTGAGTTGAATAAGCTTCAGTGAAAGTGCAGGAAACCTAAAATCAAGCTCCGGCGCTGTGGTCCCTGTACAGGGTCAAGTTTCGCTCCAGCATGGTCCAGCCCGGCGTCGCTGCTGGGCACTCAGCCATCGCAGAAACCCAGAGTGGAGCTCCAGAGGGATCCATACATCGAGCGACCTTTGTAATGAAAATGGTCTGCTCTCATACCAAGACCTTATTGACTTTCTGTCCCACTGTCAATTTATGTTACTTTTTTATTTACAACTCTTGTTTTGCAATACTTGCTGGTAATAGTTTTTTGGATCCTCAGGCCCGAAATGCACCACAGAAGTCAATGGAAGGCATGAGGCTGGTTTCAGGGCATCTATTTAATTTGTATATTATGTGTATATTAAAAAGTTTTTCAATGGGGAATCCACACTGGTGCTGTAATTTAGTCCAAAACAGCAACACAGTGAAATTAATAGTGAGCTGACTACTAACCCCTTTTATGTTTATATGAATATGTTTGACTTTTTGGGTCAATGTGCACCCATCATAAAAGCCTGCATGACAGCAATGAACAGATTGGGTTTTTGCATCATTGCTATCTTACTTTGTCCCAAAGATGTAATGACGTAATGCAGTGTTGTGTACGTGGACGCTCTTTAAAAAAATTCAGTGCACCACCTGCAGGCAATGGAGAAAAACAAAAATGTGAAGCACTTCGGAGTCCCTGAGGATCAGTTTAGGAACCAATCTGACTAATAAACAAATACTTGGAGCAACAGTCTGGACATGTTATAGCCAGGGGTTGGCATGAGTGTTATGCAATCATGCACGCATCATATGAGGAGCAAAATGAGCGGCATTTTTTTGTCGTCATGTTGCAAAATTGTACCCGATTTGAGAAACTTCATAATAGATATTTCATTACCACAACTCAGGTAGGAAAAACTGTCAAACAAAAAATCATACATATTTTTTACATATTACGTAAAAAAAGAATGTTTTGAGTGCAGAAATTACTTACAGAATCTTTTATTAGAAGACAATTGAGCTTAACTAGCATATCAATTCATTGGTTTTCCTAGCATAGCATTTTTAAGGTCTACCTATCTAAACAGAGACCACTGAGTGATTTTTTTGGTGTTCCAGCACCTGCCAAAAAAGTAATCACAGAAAATACAGGACATTCCTTTTCGGAAATGTGGCTATTGGATGTTTCCTGTTTAGAAGCTAATGCTGTGAACACTCACAGGAAGTTAGCAAGAGTAAACAGGAAATTAGCAAGAGTTGTGTGTCTATTTATTGTATTGTTTCTGTTGTAACTTTGCGATTTGTTGCACCGTGGCAACTGCTACATCTTTTCAACCTGTTTGGACATCTCAACACACATCATCTTCCTCTTTTGGCTAATGGGTTTGGGGGGTGTACTAGTACAGTCTAAACCTTGTAGCATGTGGTCCCCAACCTATATTTTGTCAGGAATTGGTTTAATATCAGAAACTATTTTCACCAAGGATAGACTAACAATATCCGGTTTTATATAAAAAATTTTTCTGTGTGGTCTGCGGGCCGGTACCATATTACCCACGGCCCAGTACCGGTCCGCAGACCGGTGGTTGGGGACCCCTGCAAACACTTATGCAGTGTTTGTTGTAAAAAAAACCCCACTGTTTTCAATTTAGTGTTTATTTTAGAAAGATTCTCCTTAATTTTGCTTTTCTGCTTTTTAAAAAATAACAGCATTTCACAAAGTGTGAGAAACAACAGGAGCCAGTGGTTTTAAGTCAACAAAGGTTTTTGCTGATCGAGTACATTTGAGGGCAATTATGTCCAGTTTTAGTCTCTCCTAACCATTACCACTAGAGTGTAGACCTGGGAATGTGATGACCGATTGTTAAAGATGCCCCAGAAAATAACAAGTCAACCATTATTATCAGTGTCATTTTATTTCTGGTGGAGGTTTCTCACAAAAGGGACCATAAAGAAACAAGTTGGAACTACAACTGGGGCAATGCCTTTTTCCCCCTCTCCAGGTATGACTATTTTTTATTCTTTATAAAAGACTGTGTCAGTAAGTCAGAATTTCACAGTTGTTGTGTGATTTTTACAGCAGAGGAGCTGGTGGGCTTTATACAGCGAGGGGGTTGGCTGAGAATCGGAAGAGTGTTAAAGAAGAGACTTGTTTTTGTTGGTTGGACAACGGACTGGGACATTTTATCTGGAAGTGAATGACCAGGGCAAGCCCTTAGAAGCAATACAGAGTGGAATGATGGGTCCATAAACGGGCTGATTTATGGTAGACATTCCAGGAAAGGGGTAGCAGGAATGAGAGAGGGAGAGAGAGAGAGAGAGAGATGGGTGGGTGGCAGAAAGAGAGTGTGTAAGAGGTAGAGATGATGGAAAAGAGAGAGAGGAAAAGAGATGGGTGGCAGCAGAAAGAGACCATGGAAAAGAGAGAGAGGAAAAGTGATGATGGACAGGGGAGAGAGCTGATGGATAGGAGAGAAAAAGAGACAGATATAGAGAGAGATGATAGAAAGAGAGACATGATGAAAAGGAGGAGGAGATGATGGAGAGGAGAGAAAAAGAGACGATGGAAAAGAAAGAAAAAAGCAAATTGATGGAGAAGAGAGACAGAGAGATGATAGATAGGGGAGAAAATGAGAGACAAATAACAGGGGAGAGATATAAAGGTGAGGAGAGAAAGAGAGATGAAGGAGAGAAATGGAGAGAGAGATATTTGGGAGCTGGAGAAAAAGTGATAGATGGCCTAGCGGTTAGGGTGTTGGCCCTGCATTCAGAGGACTGGGGTTCAAATCCCACTGCTAGAGTCAATGCTGAGGTACCCTTGAGCAAGGTACCGTCCCCCACCCACTGCTCCCCGGGCGCCTCACTGGCAGCAACCCCCTGCTTCACTTAGTGAATGGGTTAAATGCAGAGAAAACATTAGTGAGTAGGAGCAAAAGACTGAGGTACCTATGTGCAGACCCAGATGTCACCCTGTGGGCAAAAGTGACTGAACTTAATTCAGGCAGCCATGGGAAAACAGTGTGGGTCAATGAGGAATTGGGTGACATGTGACCGTATGGGTTGGTTGAAAATCAGCCAAGCTGCAAGACTGAAAGTGAGAAAAATAAAAAATCCACTAGAAGGACACACATTTGCAGGATAAGACATAATATAATGCAGTCGACAAAAACAGAGGTAACTGATCCTATATTCCAAAAGCAAAGTTTTTAAGTGTGCAAAGATTTAGGCAGACAATTAATAATAATGCAAAATTATGACTAATAGCAGCATCCAGACAGAGTATGTGCAAGATAATAAATAATGGGTATTTACAAAAGCAGTTGGGGAGTAAGATCTTTCTCTTTGCTTGATGTTTTTTTGAGGGAAAGGAAGCAGTTCAACACAGAGAGAGTATGAAGCTAAATTTGTTATTAATTTCTAACTGAAGAGGGAAGAAACCCCTCCCCATCCTGGTGGTGAGGGCCTGGAACCTTTTGCCAGACTGAAGGAGGTAGAAGAGTGTATGTGAGGGGTGTGTGGGGCCGTCCACAATGCTAAGGGCTTTCCGGATGGAGCCTGACTGCAGAGAGAATCCGATGATCTTTTCAGCTGTTCAGCTGGACAAAAGAAAGAGAGAGATTTAATTATAAAAAGGAGAGAAATCAAGAGTTACCAACTCAATAATTTATAATTCAAGAAATTTATTATTCAAGAAAACTGCAACTACTAGTAATTAGACCCCACACCCCATTCACACCAAAACCCCTCAGTAGGTTTTGCATTAGTGGAGCAATTCTGTCAAAAGGCAATTTAATGTAATGATTATGTGGTGGTTACATGCTTTTTATTTCTTAATATTATCAGCATTTATTCAGCATTACAATGTAAACTGTAGCATGACCATAAAATCTAACTGAAACACAAATATAACCATTTTAGCTACTGTCCAGAGCCACTAGTGAAACTGATACCCTATATGTGATGCTGATACTAGTGGAAAACTATCTGGGGCTATTTTGTCTGACAAGGCCCTTACCCATGCTCACCCAACAGTGAGTGATTAAAAATATATTTTAGGCCTAAATATCAAAAGTGTATCACGAAGCCACATTTATTGGACCAGCTTAATAACAATTTACAGTTATTTATATACGGTAGCCTTTAGAGGCCTTTCATAAATACTATAGAGGCAGTTTCCATGAGGCAACTTGGGATTATGTGGCTTGTTCAGGAACCCAGTGGTGTTCTGTTGAAGGTAGGATTTAAACACATGACCTCTTAGCTTTAAATGAGTTTATGATTGATTAATGCAGAGATAGTTTCAAGGTTCAAGGTTCAAGGGAAGCGATTCAGAACATTCAATAAATGACACTTGGTGACAAATCTTGACAGAGTTAGGGCAGTTCAGGTCAAAAGGATGAAATAAACTAAAAGAACACATCTTAGCAATGCAAATACCAAACTGAATCAAATAATTCTGAGAAGACACATGTACAATCCTCAACAAAGGACAAGACTAAGGAAAGGGAACAAACCAAATAAGAAATTTGGCAATTGGGCTGAGTTTGGAAGGAGCAAGGGCAGTGGCGGAGCTAGACTTTTTAACTTGGGGGGCCAGGGGGTGGGCAAAGCTATTTCAACCCCCCCCACCTACCCCCCCCCCCCCCTTTTGCATTTCGGCATGTTACACAGCTCT
>JBBKCR010025860.1:0-11835 GCA_037577295.1 Ladigesia roloffi | reverse complement strand
ACACCAGAATAATTACTTAATGGAGCTTCTTGGACATCTTTAAAATGCTCCAGAAATGTCTTCCGTCCTCCACAAAACCTGCGGACCACTTATGTGCACACCTGCTTATAGTGCCAAATCAGTAAAAAAACATGTCTGGCAACGTTTCAGACATGTTTACGGTGTCGTTTACCAGTGTGTTTAGTCAATTTTATACATTGTGTAATTTACTTATTTTTGTGTAGTTTTCATGTTCTGGTGTCTGTAGTGTCTTCATGATGTTTGGACTGAGAGATGTTACCTGAGATCTGATGGCCTGTGTTCACTCCCTTCAGGGCAGCGTCGGGTTTTAACAGAGAGGTGGAGTCTCCTGTAAAGGACCCACTAACATTAATAACTCATTTATATCAACAGGTTACTGCAAGGAAATAATTTAAACTGTGAATTACGTGTTTAAAATCCAAAGTTATCTGTTTTCAGGTGTTGTTTTAGCATGATTAGTTTATTCTACCTGAGGATACTTAAGTGGTTTCATTTAAAGCACAGGATTAATGTAACCCAGTTTTATTTCTGATGATTTAAGCTCAGGATTGGGAACTTGCTGTAATTTCTATAATCACTTTTAAACCACAAGAACTCGATCACATGTTTTATAAGGTTTGTTTAGACTGTGGAAATTGGTACCTTGTGTTGGCAGGTCTGGGCTCGCTGTTTTGTTTGCTTCTTCTGTTAAAAGGAAAATAAAGTTAATCTCATGTTTGTAATATTTATTTTATAATCACAGGGGCGAACAGTTTTACTGACCATCATATTACATTTATCACTAAAAATATTTGAGTTCATTCCAATTTATCAGTGTCTGGAGAGGTTAATTTTTTCTGTTAAATCAGTTTCATACATTCTGTAATTTACTAGTTTTCAAGCTTATTTTGGTTTTCATGTTCTGTTTTTTTTCAAGTGTCTTCATGATGGTGTTTGGACTGAGAGATGTTGCCTGAGGTAACAGGAGCTGAACTGACTTTACTGTTCACTGATGGTTCACTGACTGAGACTTTATAATTCAGAAACCCACCTGCTTCAGCTTTATCGTTTCCATCTGAACTTTCTTCTGTGTTCCCTGTTTTTGGCTCTGCTGGGAAAATGCATGTTTAAATAGGGAGTTGTTCAAAAAGATGTAAACATATTCAGACAGATAATCAGACATTATTTAGAAAGTTTAGTGCATCAGGAGATATAGTAGCATTCTACTGCTCCGTCCTTTTAAGTGTATTAGATACATTTCTATGATCACTTTTAAACCACAAGAACTCCATCATATTTTTTATAAAGGGTGTGTTTAGTCTGTGGAAATTGGTACCTTGTGTTGGCAGGTCTGGTCTCACTGTTTTGCTCTCTTTCTCTGTTAAAAGGAAAACAGAGCTAATCTCATGTTTGTAATATTTATTTAATCATCGCAGGTGACCACTTTTTTCTTACCATCATATTACATGTATTACTAAAAACATGTGATTTAATGCCAGTGCATCAGTGTCTGGAGAGAGTTGTGTAATTTACTAGTTATCAAGTCCTTGTTTGTTTATGTGTAGTTTTCATGTTCTGGTGTCTGTAGTGTCTTCATGATGGTGTTTGGACTGAGGTCACCTGAGGTCTGATTGGCTCTACCAGTTGAGTTCATTCCTCCCAGAGTGCAGTTTGAATTCAACAGAGGGGTGGAGTTTCCTGTAAAGGACAACCTAACATTAATAACTCATTTATATGTTCACAGGGTGCTCCACCAGAGCTGAACTGAATTAGAGTTCAGATGTGGACGTCAACTGAACTGCTCTACCATTTCAAGTAAATAAGGTATATTTTAGCATGTGGAATGATATTTATTGTTTATGATCATCTCACTTGAGGACTGAGTCATTTCAACAGCTCTGTTTATTCCTGTCGGAGATGCTGTGAAATACACAATTTATAGCTCATTAATACAATAAACATTTCATATACACTCAACCCAGAAATCTCCAGAATTAGAATACAGAACTGGTCTAAAGTTAATGTTTTTCTACTGTAGGTTGATCAACACAGTTACCTGAGGTTTGATTGTCTCAATCAGCTCTATTTGTCCTTTTTTTAGGACCTGATGGAGGGTTAGAATCACTTTTAAAACCTCCATAATGTAATGTTAGCATGGAGTTTTAACTGTGCCTTAACAGGGTTTAAAATCCAAGGTTATCTGTTTTCAGGTGAGTTTTAGCATGATTAACATTCTAGGATTATTTGTTCAGTTTATATCATAGTATAGAATTAATTTTACCTGATAAATCGTATATGGTTTCATTTAAAGCACAGAATTAATGTAACCCAGTTTTATTTCTGATGTTTTTAGCTCCAGATTGGGACCTATTTGTATGATCACTTTTAAACCCCAAGAACTAAAATCACAAGTTTTATGAAGGTTTGTGTAGATTGTGGTACCTTGTTCACATGGGTCAGGATTCACTGTTTTGCTTCCCTTTACTGTTAAAAGGAAAATAAAGTTAATCTCGTGTTTGTAATATTTATTTAATCATCACAGGGGTAAACGCTTTTACTGACCATCATATTACATTTATCATTAAAAACATTTGAGTGCATTCCAATTTATCAGTGTCTGGAGAGGTTAATTTTTCAATGATTCATTTTCATACATTCTATAATTTACAAGTTTAGTTTTGTGTAATTTTCATGTTCTGGTGTCTGTAGCATTTTCATGATGTGTTTCGACTGAAATATTTTACCTGAGGTCTGATTGGCTTCATTGGTTGTGTTCATTCCTCCCTGAGCAGAGTCTGTGTTCAACAGAGGGGTGGAGTCTCCTGTAAAGGACACACTTACATTAATAACTCATTTATATCTTCACATATCTGCCTCTGTCCCTGGCAGCTGACAAACGGAGGTAACAAGTGTCTAGCTGTGCATTAAGAGCTAAAGCAAGAGGTTTTGAGGATGAGCTCAAATACACTTCTGTTTGGTTTTTATTATGAACTTTGATTTTAACCAGTGAGCACAAGCCAGTGAAGTCTGGACCTCTTACTCCTCCAACTCTCTTCATGTACAATAAATCTCTTTGGTTTTCTCTTACAAGTGTGACTCCACATCTCAGTGCCTGCCACTAATCAAGACAAGCCCCAGAAATTTTTGTTTATTTGTTTTCAAATACTTCATTTCAGAATTTCAGTATAGGATTCCTATTATTCATCTCTCAAGGGAAGGTAAGTATTAGCGATAGCATCATCAAATAGAGTGAATCCAGATTTTTTGGAAATGTAAAGGTCATTTTATCCCTCTGGCTGTCCTTGTTTTTCTACCCTTTCAGCGTCCTCGTGGCCAAAAATGACCACCAAAAGTCTGTGATTTTTATTATATTTATGCTTTTTTTATATTTTTACTGCATAAAGAGTTTAACTGAACATCAGTACTTGTCATTAGTTTAAAATTACATTCTTTTTTATTTTTTAATCCTTCAAATACCAGTTTGTTTGCACTATGAACTTGTTATTAAATTACGACCAATTTTGTTTCTCAAAAACAAAATATACGTAGCTTTTGCAAGTATATTTATTCCAGACTACCATTGTCTTTAATTACAAAACTGTTGAACTGCAGGCAGGATTCTAACTGCCATCTTCTGATTGCAGGGCCAGCGCCCACACCACTAGCCCATCGGGCTACTCCGTGTCACTGATCACAGAACCATGTTAATAACCACTAGGCCAATTAGCAGAGAATGTGCTGTCTTTATTAAAGCTGTCATATGTGAACTGACAAATCGATTCCTGAGCAATCGATGTCTCCTGTAACGTCGCATGCAAGAGGCAGCGAATTAAGAAGCTTCCTAAGTGATGGTTCGAGAAACACACTTGGAAATGTAAACAACTTAGGTAAGATATATCTTAGAAAATCTTCTTAGCGCTCTAAGAGTGTTCGTTATCGAGAAACCGGGCCCTGAACTGTTTATGATGGGCATACCGAAGGAACTAGTGTCTCCATCAGCTCTGTTTCTGGTTCTGTTGAGGAAAAATGCATGTTGAATGTAATTTTACTCTTTACAAAATAACACCAATACTCTTTCTGTATATGGTGTGTTTAGACTGTGGAAATGTAGCTTGTGTTTGTTAGTCTGGACTTCCAGTTTTGCACTTTATTTCTTTTAAAAGAAAACTTATTCTCATGTCATCTCGTGACATGTTGTTTTCATGAGGCACAGGGGAATTTAATTCAGTCACACTTTTTCAAAAGCTGTGTCCAAAATGTGCACTAACTCCCTGCGTAGGGCACTATGTAGTGAGTCAGCCATTTTGTAGTGTCGTCTGAAATTCCAACTGTCAATTTCACCCACTATACAGTGCACTCCAAATTGTCCACACAACGCTCCAAAATCGAATGTCCAGACACTGTACACTACATGCAAGATAATGCATTAAGGATCTCTTTTACTGTGCCCTAAATAGTAAACGATGTGTACACTGCACACAACTTTTATCCCACAAAATGAGCGAGGGGGCGAAGAGACATTGGGAAAGTGGGGCTTCAAACGGAGGACATTCAGTCACACTTGCACACTTTTCTCTCTGTCTCTCTCTCTCTCCTCTCCCTCTCTCTCTTTCTTCTCTCGTGTGTCTGAACTAGAGAGACGTGACGTGTGTTTAGGAGAAAGAAAATTTGCCTAGATCACTTTTTAAGCAACAGTTTGTACAAAAGTAACATATTGAGGTTCTGCAATTAACTAAACGTCACCTCCCCTTCTTCACTAGCAAACACTATGTAATGAACGAGTGAACAAGAGCTTATTTCAGACACAGCTAAAGAGTGTGTAAATGTACCATGTGCTTTTGTATCTCTACTTGCTCCATTATTACCGGTTTCTTTATCTGTTCAAAGAAAACCAGGGTTCATCTTGTGTAGCCCACTAAGTCTCCAGAAGTTAAAATACATACAGTGTTTAACTTATAATTTGTTAATGTTATCTTTTGTTGTTTCCATGTTCTGGTTTTTGGAGTGTCTTCATGATGATGTTTGGATGTTACCTGAGATCTGATTGGCTTCATCATTTCTGTTCATTCTTCTCTGATCTGAGTTTAATAGAGCTGTGGACTCTCCTTAAAAGGAAACAGTAACATTAATAGCTCATATTTATTTCTTCACAGGTTGTTGAATGGATTCATTATTTATATTTTGATTATTAATGTCCAGTTTAAATCCTGCTTATGGGCAGATGTTGCTCCAGCTGTAACTGTATAGTGTTAAATGTGTAGGTCTAAGGACCAAGAAGAAAAACATGAACCCAAGAATGATCCAGAGTTTGGTAAATATTGTTAAGGTAGATAACACAAATGTACCTTGCACATATTCTTGATCTTCGCGCTCCTCTTCATTTACTAGGAAAAAATACAGGTTTAATGAAATGTTACTATTTACAAAAGAATATGCATAGTTATGTTTAGGTACAGGTTATTAATGTAATACAATATAATAGAATATTATTAGTATAAGAATCGAAGCAGTGAAATCGAAATAAATTGAACTTTTTTTATTGTAAAAATGTACCTTGTGCTCCTGTATCTCTACTTGCTCCATTTTCACCTGTTTCTTGATCTGTTAAAAGAAAACCAGGGTTAATATTATGTAGCCCACAAAGTCTGAAGACTGTATTATGAAGGTAGGAAATACTTTTTGCTGTCTTGATGCTTCTTATTGTAATAATTAGGGGGACTGGGGCCATCCCAGTATTGCTTGTGATTTTGTTAAAGTTTGTTTTTATTTTATTTTAGTGGGTTTGTTGTTATTCCACCCCAAGAGGTTTTGATATACAAACGATGAGGGTTTTTGTTTCATTGATCAAGGCCTTTTCATGATACTAAAATAAATATATATTTATTGGGTAGAAATATACTATAATAGATCAAATATATTTCAGATTACAAATTTGAAGGAGCAGTTGCCAGTTTGATAACTAGACAATCTGATTTATGATTATATCAGATATGCTGCATTATAAATAGGATTATAATAAAACGAAAACACATATAATTTGATAACTTGCTCAAAAAATTGTGGGTTTAACACATAAAACCATGTTAGCTCGTGGACATTCCTTAAGCAAATTTAATCACAAACATTTCAGCAATTAATGAGAGCTGATTATCCAAAAACACTGAAGCACAATCCAGACCACAGAGATCAGAAAGAAGAGTGCTGTAAAAGATTAAGTGCAGTAAAAGATTAAGGGCAATATCCAAGATAGATTTCTCCTTATGAAAAAAAGAATCTGCCCTAAAAAGAATAAAAGCATATATCTTAATTTTAAAATAAATATTGCAAGTCATGTCAGTACTCAAAAACCAGTATTTGCACTTTTCACTAAATCAGACTATCGTACCCACTGGTGAAGGCCGTGGAGTTTTCGAGAAGATACGACCTGCAGAACCAGAAAATCCAGTTATTAGAGAATTTCACCGCAGGGTAATACGTATAAAGAGCGTTTACTGATAAGGGACCATTTCCTACCTTTAAACTTGAGGATGATGATCATCACTACAGTGACCAACCAAGTGATAACCAAAGCGATGATGAAGACTGTCCATCCTAGAGAAAGTCCTGATAAAATATAATTAATTTTAATCCATTTCTAATCCAAATATAATTCATTGTTTTTTTAAAGAAAGATTCTTACTTGGTTCTGGTTCTGATGTTGGAGTATAAGGTTTGGGTTTGAGAGGTATAACTCTTGCCTCTTTCATCTCAGATAAACCCACAGAACAGGAGATCCACTCAGACTCCGAGGGAGAGATGAGCAGCCAGGAGCTCACACTCACCAATGCTTCAGAGTCTTACAGAGAATGATGGAGTGAAGTATGTGAAGTGTAATATACATACATACACACTACATACATACATGAGCATAATGTACATTTATATTAAGAATTATAGCACATATCTGCACTTTTATACAGTTTTACAACAATTAGGAATACGTATGCACATAAGTGATCATAAAAACTACAATTATATAGTTATCTATAGTTATAATTGTACAATTTGTAATTACAATAAAATTGTATGATTTTCCATATTTTATGTAAATATATAATTATACCCACACTACAAGTTTATATACAGAGTTATAAAACACATAAAAATAAGACAGCAAGAGAGAAGAGAAAGTGCAAATATACTGAAGAGAGTAGTGTGAGAATAAATAAACTGCAAACGTACTAAATGGTACCTTAAATATAAACAAAACATGTAAACAGATCATTAGAATCAGAGATTGTTATTGATCCCAGAGGAAATTGCTTTTGTGGTGCCACATCACACAAAGACACAGAGACAAGAACAATGTAAAATAAAAGTCTAAATAAGCTCTAATTAAAAAAGGGTTGGGGTTGGTGTGTGGTGTTAGCCAGACTGCTTGGGGGAAGAAGTCTGGAGATCTGCTCCTGCTGCTGAAAAATCGTCTACCAGATGGGAAAGGGACGAAGTGTTCATGGCAGGGATGGTGGTGGACCTCCACAATGCTGTTTGACTTAGGAATGCAGCAGAACGCATAAATGTCCTACAGGCCTGGTACAGCGCTACTGATTGTGTTCAGCAGTCTGCACAATCCTCTGAAGAGCTACACAGTCAGAGGCGTGGCAGGTTTCATACCAGACTGTAATAAAGCTGGTCAGGATGCTCTCGATGGCACCTATGTAGAAGGTGGTCAAAATAGCTTTGTTGAGGTGCACCTTTCTCAGCCATCCCAAAAATTGCGAAAAAAGAGTTGTTGGTCCTGTGGAGCTGTAATGTGAACACCAAGGAACTTGGTGCTCCTCACTTTTGCCACCATGGCACTGTTGGTGTTAAGTGAAAGTTGGCCAGCCTGGGTCTTGCTGTAACCAATAATCAGATCTTTTGTCAGATCTTTTTGTCTTGCCTACATTTAAGAGACGAATTTTTGCACCGGACTCCCAGCCATCACACCTACTCTCTCTACGCCATGTCTATATTGTCCCTGATAAGCCCCACAACTGTGCTGTCATCTGCAAAATTTAGGATGTGGTTTGTGCTGGAGCTGGAGGTGTAGTCGTGAGCCTGTGCTCCGTGTGATAGTGTTGGAGTTGGTACTGCTGATCTGGATTGTCTGGAGCATTCCAGTCAGCATTCCTGGCTAAGCTAGTCCTGTTCATGTGACAGGTCTCTAGATTTCATTAGTACTAGCACACTACTGCCAACCTCATCAAAAGCTCATCAAAAGAATGTGTTCTAGCAACCAAGATTTCCAACATTCACAGTAATAGACTTTTGGCCCCAAGAAAGAGTGAGCTTCACTGATTCCGCATCTGTGCCTCTTGACTTCTCTTAACCCCATGATATGGAGGAATCAATGTGACCTAAAGCAGTCGAATGTTTTTTATTTTTATGTTAGACATGTAGAGATGACACAGCTCCATTGAACCAAAGTGGAAATTGCATGAGACAGATATTTGCCCACTGATGCCTGATGGTTATTTTAAAGGTTGAGAATATTTTAACTGTGAAGAAGAGCTAAATCACTACTTTACAGACTAACCTGGTTTGTAGTGATCAACACTGTTCCTGAGTTCTCTTCCTTCTTTGTTTCTCCAGGTGATAGTGGGGTTTGGTGACCATCCATCTGACTCACAGGTAACATTTACCTGGTCTCCAGCTTCAGTCAGGGAGAGGAGAGGAGGAGATCCAGCAACTACAGGATTGGTTAGAGTTTGTTAACAATTTTATATTGATTATACGATTGATTAAAACTGCTTTTGGAACCAATCGTTGTAACAAACCTCCATTTGTCACCTTTCATGTTTGCTACTTGGATACCAGTTTACTATGAAAATTCCAGAATGGCGGCAAGTGTCATGCCTGAGTTAACATGTGCCAGTCAAAAAAATACCCCAAAATCTTCATATAAGAGTGTTCATATGCAGTGGGTCATATTTATTTAATATATCATATTATATAGTCCAGCTAGAGCAGGTGTTGGTAACCCACGACTCTTTAAACTTTATGTTGTGGCTCCTCGTGGCTAATAATAATTTAAGACCAGAATGGTTGAAAACTGGCTATACCTATAAAAGCTGCATGTGTCAATATACACAGAGCCCAGTTTCGCACAAGATGCTTCCTGACGCGACGCTACTGGTGTTTGTTCAGTGTTTAGTCCTGCAGTCGCCAGCAGACATCAACACTGCAGCCAGCACTTACAGCAAGGGTACAGTGTCTTGTAACGTTAAAATACAATGTGTTTCATTTTGTTTTTACACAGTTCTGAATGTTTTCTTTGAATAAATATAATTTCACATGCAACACATTAGCCTAGTTTTTAGAAATATCAAAAAAGTAATAAAAATTATATGTATATGCAGTGTTATATTCATTTTAGATGTAAAAAAAATATTTGCAACTCCCGTTGTTTTCTCTTTTGATGAAACCGGGTCCAAATGGTTGTTAAAGGTTGCCGACCCCTGAGCTAGGGGCTGAAGTGGCTGCGTGACCATTTTTGTCCAATAGAGGAAAGCACGGGTACACTCAAACACACCTGGTAGCCTATTACTTTAAGGAAAGCTCGCTAGTGTTCAGGTTCTCAGTATATTTTGGTTCACATTATAGCAGAAACTCTGCCAGGTAAATAGTAGAGACTATGCAGCAAAGGTGCCCACAGTTAGGTGATATTCCTGCTCAAAACACCATTCTTTAATGAACCAGTTATTCGTCAGGTTTACTGGGTGTATTTGAGGAACTACTAAACTGTGATGGACACTGGACCTGCAGAACTGGAGAACCCCTGCTCTAAAAATGGCCTTTAGGCCTCTTTCCCTATTTAATCTCAAGTTGCCCTTTTCCCTGCTGTTGAGTCTCAAACCACAGAAATGTTCTGTTTTTCATTTTTCAGTTTACTTTCTTTTGCTTGCCTGTAATAACCAGCTTTTCCCACAAAAGTTTCGCTTTACTTTTTCTACCTCTGCTGAGGATTCCGCTTGGTGGCTGGACAGAATAGTACAAATGTTTTGCTGTATTTTTGGGTTATTCTATTTAGTGGCTGGTGGGTCATTCATTTAGCTTATAAGTAAAGTGCCCCTTTAATGTCACATGTGATCAAAGAGTGAAACAAGTGAAGCAGGGGTCTGCCACCAATGAACAGTGCCTCAGGAGCAGTGTGTGGGGATTGTTACCTTGCTCAAGGGTACATCAATGATGAGGTTAGCAGTGTTGGGATTCAAACCCACAACTTTCTGCTTTCAGGGGGTACACCCCTTCGTCACCAGCTGCCCCTCCATTGTTTCCACACAACAATTCCATGTACAACTTGAGACTTTTTTCCATTAAGAAATATTAGTATTCACTGCCCTTTTTATTAATTACAAACCACAGATCACCAGTTACTACTAAATGTATCTGTCCATCAATGGAAATGAACTATGACAGCACCAGTGAAAATTCCTTACCTGCTTCTGTCATCAGTAAACACTGTAGCCCACCAGGGATGTCTGGTTTGGTATTTTGTGCAAAAGTCCAATTCAAACTCACCTATTGCTCTGCAAGTGGTCCACCACCCATTTAAATTACAATGTGCAGTGGCTTTATAGTGGTCCTTTTCCATTGATGTGAAGTTGTGCAGGGCTGCATTTTGTAATTGTACATCTGAATATGGGTGACCATGATAAAAATGCCAATTGAAAATTGGTGTTTGGTGCCCTTTCCTTTAAATACTCACCTGAAAGTGTGAGGGAAACACCAGCCTCTTCAGCCCATGTGTCGGTGTTGACAAAACAAACAAATTCTCCACGGTCTCCCAGCGTGAGGTTCTCCAACTTCAGAGACACATTCCCTTTCTCCAGGTCTCCAACCAGGGACACTCTCCCCCAGTACTGAGGAGTTTGAGTTTTTTCTAACTTTAGATCCTGGTAAAGCAGAATCGGGTTCTCTTTGCCATCAGGACCGTACCAGCACACATCACAGGTCTTACAGTCCATTGAAGGGGAAAGTGCACAAGGCAGAACAACTGAAGATCCTAACTGTCCAGATATAGGACCATCTGGAACCAGCAATGAGAAGGTATCTAAAAGGAACACACAAGAATGAGTGCATATTTTATATAAAATAAATATATATGTAATATTTGTAAATAAAACGATTTATTTTTCATTAAGATGAGCAGATGGTGACAGACGTGAATTACCGGTATTTGCAAGATGGAGAAGATCAAAAACCATCAGCAGAACAAGCAGAACTGTTAATGGAAACCATAGTGGTTAGAGTCACTGACCAGTGCGAGTTTGCAGAGGTGGGTGGGGTAGTGCACCTTAATAGAGGGCTGAATGTAATCAGAGTTCATTGTGAGAACTTGGATGTTTTCAGCAAGATTCAAATCAGAACTCTATCAATGTCTTGACTGACATATGTAAAAAGTTTTTTTTTTAGTCTTTAGTTCCAAAAGTTACAAATATTTGAAAATCGTTTATTTTTTGGGGTCTGCAACAAGTCATTTGAAGGTGTAAGTAAACATGTGTTTTCTCTACCAAATGTAATTGAGTAAAAATTTAAGTATGAAAATTCATGAACACATTTCCCAAAATTATACTTTCCTAATATGCATTATGGTTTTCCAAGTATTATACCTTATAGACCTTCTCTCACACCACATGCCACTGCTATACTTGTCCATAGCCTTGTCACTTCCCGGATCGACTATTGCAATTCACTTTTATTTGGCCTCACTCAAAAATCCCTCCATAAGCTCCAACTGGTCCAGAACTCTGCAGCTCGAGTTATTTCCAGGACCCCTTCCACCCTCCACATCACTCCCGTTCTGCAGCAGCT
>JBBKCR010025849.1:0-11836 GCA_037577295.1 Ladigesia roloffi | reverse complement strand
GGACGTCCCCCTACTCTTCTCTCTGTCCCACTACAGGAAGTGAAACGTTCTGCAGGACGGTTCTCCTCTGCTGATCTTGAATTTATATGAAGGAGAAAAAAAAACTTCTTTCTGGCTTAAAAATGCATCGTAACGGCGTCACTGACATTTATACCCAGTAAAATATTACCAGTTTCTGCTCTGTAGTAACTTACATTACCGCGGTACAGCAAAAAGTAACATTACAGAAATTAGTTACTATTGTAACGCGTTACTCCCAACACTGTCACCTACACACTCTCAAACACACACACACACACAAACACACACACACACACACACATTCACACACACATGGTCACATACACACACTGAATCCTGCACACTCTGTGGACACGCCTCTTTAGCCCTGCCGTGATTTGCTGGTCGAGTTCTCCAGACTGAAATTAGCCATTAAAGACGCCTGAGCCCTCCAGAATCTGGTGCAGGGTTCTCCAACCTCTCTGAAAGGGCTCCCAGTTCCACACACTAGTGCAGAGTTCACCTAAATTTCATGTAATAAACATGTTTTAAGATATTGTCATTTTCAAAGCGACTTTTATTCCTGACAACACGGGACAGACTCTTTGGAAAAACTTAGGGTTAAGGGTCCTGCTCAGGGACCCAGTGGTGGTGCTGGGGGTGGGATTCGAACCCAAGGTCTCGTGGTGCTCATGGCCCAGAGGCAAGTGTCCCACCAACTGAGCTACCTCCATCCCTCAAAACAGATATAAATGCAAACGCGCTGAAAAAAAGCAACAGGATATAATGACATGTTAGACGCTGCTGACTGGTGAGTTCTGCTATATTGTGGACCGGTCCGCGGGCTACTCATGTGGTCTTTGGGGGCACCCTGGTCCCGCGGGCACCGCGTTGGTGTCCCCGGGTCTGGAGGATTAAGTGATTTTGCGGCGGTAGGAATGTAGCGGAGTGAGGTCAGAACTCCCACAATCCCGCAGGCCTTTGTTTCAGGTGGGGGTGTTTTTGTTGAAGCAACATTTTGCAGAACCTTCACAGCACACGGAAACCGTCTCTGATTAGGACACCATGCACTGCTGGTCAGGACTGAACCCGATACGATTTATCTTCTCTAAAGACCCCCAAAAGCTGAGAAGCCCCGCCCTGAAGACCCCCCCCACACACACACACACATAAACACACTGGACTGCAGGTGAGGTGTACAGGTGAATCCGGACCCCTCAAGAGACACTGTGTGGTTTTTCAGGCCGGATGTGTCACGACTCGCTCCTTTGTTCCCGTCTGATATCCGATCCAGAGCTTCCCGCACCGATACTGACTCTCAGATCGTGTCCACCTGTGGCTGATGTGGTTTTTCATGTGAAAGCCGGTGGTTCTGAATCAGGCGGAGTGATGGAACCCAGCAAGTTCTCGTGGATAGAGAAGATATTTCTGCATCAAAACTTCAATCACACTGGGATCTTTCTGTTTGGTCTCAGACAACTCTAAACTTCAAAAAGAGTTTTATGAGGCAATTAAGTGGTCATGTCTTGAATTTCTATGAGTATTTTAACCTTTAAGGTCCAGTTATGACACTTTTGTTCTAGTCATCAGACCAACATAACACACAGACCTGGAACCAACCTAACACTCAACAGGAGACACTGGAACCAACCTAACACCCAACAGGAGACACTGGAACTAACCTAATACCCAACAGGAGACACTGGAACTAACCTAATACCCAACAGGAGACACTGGAACCAACCTAACACCCAACAGGAGACACTGGAACCAACCTAATACCCAACAGGAGACACTGGAACTAACCTAATACCCAACAGGAGACACTGGAACCAACCTAACACCCAACAGGAGACACTGGAACCAACCTAACACCCAACAGGAGACAGTGGAGCCAACCTAACACCCAACAGGAAACACTGGAACCAACCTAATACCCAACAGGAGACACTGGAACCAACCTAACACCCAACAGGAGACAATGGAGCCAACCTAACACCCAACAGGAGACAGTGGAGCCAACCTAACACCCAACATGGAACCCAGCAGGGTCTTGTGGATAGAGAAGATATTTCTGCATCAAAACTTCAATCACACTGGGATCTTTCTGTTTGGTCTCAGACAACTCTAAACTTCAAAAAGAGTTTTATGAGGCGATTAAATGGTCATGTCTCTAATTTTTTATACGTATTTTACCTTTTAAGGTCCAATTATGGCACTCTTGTTCTAGTCATCAGACCAACATAACACACAGACCTGGAACCAACCTAACACTCAACAGGAGACGCTGGAACCAACCTAACACCCAACAGGAGATGCTGGAACCAACCTAATATGCAACAGGAGACACTGGAACCAACCTAACACCCAACAGGAGACACTGGAATCAACCTAACACTCAACAGGAGACTGGAACCAACCTAACACCCAACAGGAGATGCTGGAACTAACCTAATATGCAACAGGAGACACTGGAACCAACCTAACACCCAACAGGAGACACTGGAATCAACCTAACACTCAACAGGAGACTGGAACCAACCTAACACCCAACAGGAGACACTGGAACCAACCTAACACCCAACAGGAGACTGGAACCAACCTAACACCCAACAGGAGACTCTGGAACCAACATAATACCCAACAGGAGACACTGGAACCAACCTAACACCCAACAGGAGACTGGAACCAACCTAACACCCAACAGGAGACACTGGAACCAACCTAACACCCAACAGGAGACGACGGAACCAACCTAACACCCAACAGGAAACACCAGAACCAACCTAACACCCAACAGGAGACGCCGGAACCAACCTAACATCCAACAGGAGACACTGGAACCAACCTAACACCCAACAGGAGATGCTGGAACCAACCTAACACCCAACAGGAGATGCTGGAACCAACCTAACACCCAACAGGAGACTACAACCAACCTAACACCCAACAGGAGAGACTGGAACCAACCTAACACCCAACAGGAGACACTGGAACCAACCTAACACCCAACAGGAGACACTGGAACCAACCTAACACCCAACAGAAGACACTGGAACCAACCTAACACCCAACAGGAGACTAGAACCAGATCTTCAGTGTTCTTTCTTCATCTGCAGTGGACCTTCAGGCTGATCTGTCGTTTCGGTTTGTTCCACATTGAAACAGCAGTTTCAGAATCAAACCTCACCGCTTCAGTAGTGTCTTCACACTGGGGGTTCAAACAGGGAATTAAAGGGGTGTGCTGTTTTTGTGACATCACAACAATGAATTTAAAACAAAGCTCAGTTTTAGTAAATGGGAAGTTTAGAACCTTAATAATGTTTACATACTGCATCACATTCTCACATTTAGAAGTGAAGAAACCCTGGTTTTCCCTTATATAGGCTTTATGGTGAGAAACACTGAGATTCTCCCCTGCTTTGTCCCAGCTGCACTTGTCTGAGAGGCGCTCGGTGGGATGGTGTGTGGAACACATGGTGTGATGCTGCGGCGGTCGGGGTGATGGATGGCGGCAATGAAGCGAGAACACACACCGCGCTGGCGCTGACGGGACTCTGCCTGTTTCCCATGTCTGTGGTTCTACATGTGTACCCCGGGCTGATCCACGTGACTCAGGTGCCTCCAGTGTCCCAGCAGTCGCGGAACCGAGCCCGCGAGGAACAACAGCCCTTTAGAACCATGCTGGTTCTGATTAGGCAGCGAGGAATGCTCCAGCGCTTGATGACCTGTCCCCTAATTTATTTCTCTCAAATGAGGAGAAACAGATTTTGGGGCTGGGATATTTGTTTGGTTTCAGTAAATCACTTTTCCATAAAAGTTCTGATAAGGATCAGCAGTGCTGATACGGGCGGGGGGGTGCCTTTAATATCCGGCCAGAGTGAAATAATAGCCAAATTCAGAGCGTTGTTCACAATTCATAAACAAAGGCATATGGGTCAGAGTTCTGCATGAAGAACTCTTCTCGGTTAGAGGGGCTCCAAGGAATTGTTCTGGAGTAACAGAGTGAGGGGGGTGGGGGGGTTTCTGGGCCACTTTAAAAAAAGATTAAACCCCGTTTTCATCTGGAACCCTCCGGAGGGACGAGGCCTGTTTGGGGTGGATCTGGTTCTCTGGTGAGTTTTTCCTTCTGATTAACTTTCCTGTGTAGCCTCGGCTTGGACGCAGTGTGAACCGGGGTTAAACTGTTGGACTGGATAATCTGAGGTTAATGTGTAAAACAAAGCGAAGCTAGAACCTCGGGCTAGAGCGCTCCGCACTCGCCGCAGATCATCAATCTAAATCAGCCTGAGGAGCGGCGGGGAGTTTTAGGAACTGCCTTCACGTTAAACCTGGGTAAGAAAGGGACCATTGTTCTCCCACATGACTGAATGTACACACGCCTGTATCTGATCTGGGCGTGGCCGTGGTGGTGCGCCATTGTTGGTCTGTTAATCCGGCCGGACCAGCTGAATGAGCCCCCCCCCACCCCCAACCCCCCCGGAGGAGATGGTCCTGGGGAGGACCTGCCTGTCCTCGGTGCTCCCTGGAAGATGGATTGGGCCATTTCCTCCCAGTCAAGCGGCGGTCGAGGCATGAATGCCCCCAGTGATGCTCCTCTCGGTGATTAGGCCGATAAGAGTGACCTCTGGATCCGAGCGCCGCCACATGAAAGAGCATTCTGGGAACTGAGGAGCCCCGCAGGCGTCTCCACCCACAGCTCGTCACTGGAAGGACCCCGGCTCTGTTCTCTCCAGGAGACGTGAGTGTGTGTGAGTTTGGATGTGAGTGTGAGTGAGTGTGTGAGTGAGTGTGTGTGAGTTTGTGTGTGAGCATGAGTAATTGGGTGAGTGTGAATGTGAGCAAGAGTGTGTGAATGTGAGTGTGAGTGAGTGTGTGAGTGTGAATGTGAGCATGAGTGAGTGTGTGAAAGTGAGTGTGATTGAGGGTGTGAGTGAGTGTGAGTGTGAATGTGAGCATGAGTGTGTGAGTTTGAATGTGAGTGAGTGTGTGAATGTGAAAGTGAGTGTGAGTGAGTGAGTGAGTGAGTGAGTGTGAGTCAGTGTGTGAATGTGAATGTGAGTGAGTGTGTGAATGTGAAAGTGAGTGTGAGTGAGTGAGTGAGTGAGTGAGTGAGTGTGAGTCAGTGTGTGAATGTGAATGTGAGTGAGTGTGTGTGTGAGTGTGAATGTGAGTGAGTGAGTGTGTGTGTGAGTGTGAATGTGAGTGTGAGAATAAATGTGAGTGTGAGTCAGTGTGTGAATGTGTGTGTGAGTGTGAATGTGTGTGAGTGCGATTGTGAGTGTGAGTGAGTGAGTGTGTGTGAGTGAGTGTGTGAATGTGAAAGTGAGTGTGAGTGAGTGAGTGAGTGAGTGAGTGAGTGAGTGAGTGTGAGTCAGTGTGTGAATGTGAGTGTGTGTGAGTGTGTGAGTGTGAATGTGAGTGAGTGAGTGTGAGTGAGTGTGTGAATGTGAGTGTGAATGTGAGTGTGAGTCAGTATGCGAATGTGAGTGTGAGTGAGTGTGTGTGTGTGAATGTGAATGTGAGTGTGAGTCAGTGTGTGAATTTGAGTCTGAGTGCGAATGTGAGTGTGAGTGAGTGAGTGTGTGTGAGTGTGAGCAGGTAAACATGGCGGTTTGTCACAGGGGGGGAGCACTGCCCCCCCGCCGCTCCGGGCCTGCAGTTCCTCCAGCAGCTCGTTTCAATAAAGGCTTTCACAGGGACCCGGAGGAGTGAGCAGATGGAGTGAAGGAATGAAGGTGGCTTCACCTCCACATCCACTGTTCCGTCTCTCTCTTCTGCTCACACCTCACTCTTCAGTTCACAATGTACACACCTCTCTCTTCTGCTCACACCTCACTCTTCTGTTCACACTGTTCACATCTCTCTCTTCTGCTCACAACTCACTCTTCTGTTCACACTGTTCACATCTCTCTCTTCTGCTCACACCTCACTCTTCAGTTCACACTGTTCACACCTCACTCTTCAGTTCACACTGTTCACACTTCACTCTACTGTTCACACTTTTCACAACTCACTCTTCTGTTCACACTTTTCACACTTCACTCTTCTGTTCACACACTTCACACCTCATTCTTCTGTTCACACTTCACTCTTCTGTTCATACTTTTCACAACTCACTCTTCTGTTCACACATCACTCTTCTGTTTACACTGTTCACACCTCCTTTTCAGTTCACATTGTTCACACCTCACTCTTCAGTTCACACTGTTCACACCTCACTCTACTGTTCACACTTTCACAACTCACTCTTCTGTTCACACTGTTCACACCTCACTCTCCTGTTCACACTGTTCACACCTCACTCCTTTGTTCACACTATTTACACCTCACTCTTCTGTTCACATTGTTCACACCTCACTCTTCTGTTCACACCTCACTCTTCTGTTCACACTGGTCACACCTCACTCTTCAGTTCACAGTGTTCACAACTCACTCTTCTGTTCACACTGTTCACACCTCACTCCTCTGTTCACACTGTTCACACTTCATCCCCCCCCCCCCGTTGGGGTCCAGTCAGGTTTGTGACGAGTCCCTGTAGGGCGTCTATAAATGCTGGAATATCTGGAGGAAAATAAAAAGTCCAAACTGCTCAAAAACCTCAACACATCCTCCCCACTCCACATGTGTTCAGGGGTGTGGAACCAAAGTGAGCCCGGTGAGAAGCGGAGGAACATGCAGGCCGGTCCTAAACTGATTACACACTCAATCAGGACTCGCTTTTGAAAGCTGTTATGAAAGAGCAGGTCTAATCTGTTCCGGGACGTTCTGGGGAGGTTCTCAGTGTTCAGATGTGGTGAAGCACATTTTTGGGCTGCGTGCAGCGAAACTTCGCAAGAGGCCACGAGAAGAACCTCCGCGGGTTTTCTTTCAAAATCTTTACTGACTCTAACTGAAGCTCCGCACCTCACACACACCTGCAGATGCTCACACACACCTGCAGATGCTCACACACACCTGCACATGCTCACACACACCTGTACATGCTCACACACACCTGCACATGCTCACACACACCTGTACACTGACTAAGTCTGAGCTATTCCTCTAAACCCCCTTCAGGAGAAATCAGGAGAAAAGAGAAAATGCCCTGAAGACCGAAGTTCTCCTGCGATTCTCCTTGGTTCTCATGTTCTCCTTTATAACTCCTTATGGGTCTAAAATGTCCCACTTTGGGAGTCGAGACTGGATCTTCTGGTGGATCTGAAGATCTGCTGGTCTGAGCTGAATAAAGATCAGTGCAGTGAGAGGAAAGAAATCTGTTGAAGATTCTAAAATGTAATAGGGCTGAGATCAGAGGAAGCTCTTTCTCAGGAGCCGAGTTTAAGAAGTGGAGAGAACAGAGAACCTCAAACTGATGATGAACTGAGTTTAAGAAGTGGAGAGAACGAAGAACCTCAAACTGATGATAAACTAAGTTTAAGAAGTGGAGAGAATGGAGAACCTCAAACTGATGATGAACTGAGTTGAAGAAGCGGAGAGAACGGAGAAACTCAGACTGATGATGAACCGAGTTTAAGAAGTGGAGAGAATGGAGAACCTCAGACTCATGATGAACCGAGTTTAAGAAGTGGAGAGAACGGAGAACCTCAGACTGATGAGGAACTGAGTTTAAGAAGAGGAGAGAACGAAAAACCTCAAACTGATGAGGAACTGAATTTAAGAAGAGGAGAGAACGGAGAACCTCAGACTGATGATGAACCAAGTTTAAGAAGTGGAGAGAACAGAGAACCTCAAACTGATGATGAACCGAGTTTAAGAAGTGGAGAGAACGGAGAACCTCAGACTCATGATGAACCGAGTTTAAGAAGTGGAGAGAACGGAGAACCTCAGACTGATGATGAACCGAGTTTAAGAAGTGGAGAGAACGAAGAACCTCAAACTGATGATAAACTAAGTTTAAGAAGTGGAGAGAATGGAGAGCCTCAAACTGATGATGAACTGAGTTGAAGAAGCGGAGAGAACGGAGAAACTCAGACTGATGATGAACCGAGTTTAAGAAGTGGAGAGAATGGAGAACCTCAGACTGATGAGGAACTGAGTTTAAGAAGTGGAGAGAACGGAAAACCTCAAACTGATGATGAACTGAGTTTAAGAAGAGGAGAGAACGGAGAAACTCAGACTGATGATGAACCGAGTTTAAAAAGTGAAGAGAATGGAGAACCTCAGACTGATGAGGAACTGAATTTAAGAAGAAGAGAGAACTGAGAACCTCAGACTGATGATGAACCAAGTTTAAGAAGTGGAGAGAACAGAGAACCTCAAACTGATGATGAACCGAGTTTAAGAAGTGGAGAGAACGGAGAACCTCAGACTCATGATGAACCGAGTTTAAGAAGTGGAGAGAACGGAGAACCTCAGACTGATGATGAACCGAGTTTAAGAAGTGGAGAGAACGGAGAACCTCAGACTGATGAGGAACTGAATTTAAGAAGTGAAGAGAACGGAGAACCTCAGACTGATGAGGAACTGAGTTTAAGAAGTGGAGAGAACGGAGAACCTCAGACTGATGAGGAACTGAGATCAGGAGAAACAGAGAAGGTCTGATTCTGGAGTCTGTTGAAGTCTGAAAGTTAAGAGTTATGGTGAAAACAGTCGTGTCTGGGGCTTCCTCCATCCTGCCAGAAGTTTGGAGGTGTCCCGTTAAACCTGGACGGGGGGATTTGTCTCCTGTCTCTCAGATCAGAGTTGAAAGTGTTCTGGGATGGGGGGGGTCGGGTCTGTTTTTCATTTCACCACAGATGAGATGAAACTGAAGTGATTTGTCCAGTCGGACGCTGCCGGTGGAGATCCGAAGTGCTGGATCAGAGACCCGCCAGAGCGGAACCGGGGAACCGAATCAATCACGGAGGGGCATCTGCGCTGTAGAGGAACCACACAGACTCTGAGAGGCCCTGCAGGACCCAGCGCCAGGTTCTGCCGGGTTCTGAAATACACACAGTTCATTGAAGTTGTCGTGGTGGATTTTGGTTGCTGTGTGTTTTCTGAAGGATCGGCGGGTTTAGCACCGAAAACACCCTTCAGTGGGAATTCCAGAAAACATTTCAGGAAGATTGGAGCTCCTCTGTGTAACGCTGCCCTGAAGAGAGACTCTTCTATCACTCGCAGGTTAAACAGGATCCCGTGCGGTACCGGTCGGCGCTGCAGGTAGAAACAAACACTTTCCAAACACAAAGAGATTAAAGCTAAAGGAATTATGTGCACATTTCTGTGGCGAGCTGAAACTTCACAGGCATTTCTTTCCTCCGCCTGTGTGTTGAAGCGGTTTCATGCTGGATTCTGCCCTCAGTCTTGTTTATGGCACCAGAAATCTGTCACCAGTTACATGGTGCTTTCTAGAAACAACATGATTCCCTCCTCGGGAGTTTATGAGGTCAGGATTGAACCGATACCGATACTGATTCCAATACCGATACTGATTCCGATACCGATACTGATTCCGATACTGATTCCGATACCGATACTGATATCGATACAGATACCGATACTTATACCGATACTGATACCGATACTGGTGCGGCCTATCGATTATGATACTTGTAGATACTTATTTTATTTTCCCAAAAACCTGATCAGAAAATAAAGCAGTGCTTTTATTACGGTATATTTTGATGTTTTGTAGAAATACGGATCTAAACTGTGTCCTGAGTTTCTCGTTATAAAAACAGAACCAGAGACTCTCCAGAGTTCAGCAGGATCCATGCCCAGTTGAGGACCAGTTGAGGACCAGAGGTGGACCCCGCCCACCTCTGCTCAAAGGTCCAAGACCTGCATCAAGACTTTCTGGGACCAAAGTGATGGAACAAATTTTTCCGAAATGCAGAGATCTTCACCGGCATGTTCTGGTGGTTCTCTCTGAGTGATCTGGGAGGTTTCTGGTGGTTCTCTCTGTGTGATCTGAGAGGGTTCTGGTGGTTCTCTCTGTGTAATCTGAGAGGGTTCTGGTGGTTCTCTCTGTGTGATCTGAGAGGGTTCTGGTGGTTCCTCTGTAAGTGTCTATTAGATGTTGTGTTTTCTGTGCTGAATGTGAGAACATAGAGAAGAACAACATTTGATCTTTGGTAAATAAACTGTGCCTGGCGTGCCCGCTGGGGGGGCGTTATTCTCTCGGGGTGTTTTCTCTCCAATACGCACCATCTGGACCGGTGCCACCCGGGCCTCATGCCGAACTCTGATTGGATACACACTGGCAGGTGGACCCGGTGACAGCTCCGGGGGTTCCAGTGCTGGACCAGAACCGGCGGCCCCTTGGACCCTCTTAAACACCGGCCTGGTGGAGGGAGGAACCGTCGGATAACCTTCTCCCGGCACTGCTGGATGGAGGGACCGGTGGACAACCTTCTCCCGGTTCTCCGAGCTGGATGGGTCGGTGTGCACTGCAGATGTTTCTCCGCAGGGAGGTCCGACAGGAGAGAGTAGCGGAATAGAGATCGGTTCCACCCACAAACACACATAGGTTCTGGTTCCCCGAAGACCGGCAGAGGTTTGTATGAGGAATTCCATGCAGGAGGAAACGCGGTAAAACGTGAACGTGCTTCCTCACGTGCCTCCCGAGGGCCTCCTACGTCCGCTGGGCCGGTTCTGACGCTCCGACACATGTTCCAGAGGTTTCTGCAGCTGTCACATGACGAGAAACATCTGGAATGTTTCAGAGGCCACACGTCCTCGAGGAGCCACAGAGGGACGGATGGAAAGAGGAGATGGTTCCACCACCACCGGCGGGAGTTCCAGAGACAAAACACCTGCAGTCTCAAATCCAGAGAGAGGGACAGAGGGACAGAGGGACAGAGACAGAGGGAAAGAAACCAAAACTCAGATCGACAGAGATGGAGAGAAAGAGGGACAGAGACGGAGAGAGGGCGGGACAGAAACAAAGATTCAGATCGACAGAGGCAGAGGGACAGGAGGAAAGAGGGACAGAGACGGAGAGACAGAAGGGATAGAGGGACAGAGACGGAGAGACAGAGCGATAGAGGGACAGAGACGGAGAGACAGAGGGATAGAGGGACAGAGACGGAGAGATAGAAGGGATAGAGGGACAGAGACGGAGAGACAGAGGGATAGAGGGACAGAGACAGAGAGACAGAGGGATAGAGAGAAAGAGACGGGGGGCAGAGGGATAAAGGGACAGAGACAGAGAGACAGAGGGACAGAAAGGAAATCCTAGTGCAGCAGTGGAGGGACAGTGTCCTCCAGACTCTCTGCTTAGGATCATCAAAACAACCAGAGTCAGGAGGTAAAAAACAGCATCACTGTGACCTCAGTTAATGCCCAATAAATGCCCAGTTAATGCCTAATAAATGCCCAGTAAATGCCCAATAAATACCCAGTAAATGCTCAGTAAATACCCAGTTAATGCCCAGTAAATGCCCCATAAATGCCAAATAAATGGCCAGTAAATGCCCAGTTAATGCCGATTAAATGCCCAGTAAATGCCCAGCGTGTGGCCAGTCTTAAAGACGCTCTAGGTCGGATTTAAGTGCCGCAGTGACGGTCTTACCGGAGGAGAGTCGGTCGTATATGAAGCAGAAATGAATCGTTCTGCTGCTTCACCTGCAAAGCTCAGGAAAACCTGAGTGGAGTTCTATGGGACAGGCAGCGCTGTGCAAAAGTAATTTCTTTATATTCTGCTCTGACTCTCCCTGTTGGTGTAAAACTCCTGTTTCCTGCCTGACTGTCTGATCTGTGTCCCACTGAGGAGATTAAATGAAAGAAATGTGAACAAATGTTTTACTGCCAGGCTGCAGAGAGTCTAAAGGCACGAGGAGCCTAGATAAAGGAGTTCCAGCCACTCAGCATTCAGCACCACCAGTATACTGATCACCGCCCCATCATC
>JBBKCR010025812.1:0-11837 GCA_037577295.1 Ladigesia roloffi | reverse complement strand
TGTGCACTTTTCCACTTAATTTTCCTTACTTTCTTGGAAATTAAGGTAAAAATTAAGGTTATATTAAGGGGGAAAATGAAGGGGTTTGGTTTCGTAGTGAACTGTCTACTCAAAGTCAGCCTGCACTGACTGTGAGGGAATTCTAGTAAGAGGTCAGTATTTTTGTTAATCTGGAGCTTTTGTCTATCCATCACTCAGTGTGATTCTAGGCAATGTGGGCTTTCATTACCAGATATAATTAAATAGGCCCATAACGTTCTCCTCCATGCTTTGGTTAAAGCACCCCAACCAGTGGGAACGGATATACACTCAACAAAAATATAAATGCAACACCTTTGTTCCTGCTCCGATTTTTCATGAGATGGACTTAAAGACCTAAAATTAATTCCAGATACACAATATTACCATTTCTCTCTAACATTATTCACAAATCAGTCTAAATGTGTGATAGTGAGCACTTCCGCTTTGCTGAGATAATGCAGCCCACCTCACAGGTGTACCACATCAAGATGCTGATCTGATATCATGAGTAGTGCACAGGTGTACCTTATAAATATTTTTGTTGACTGTATTAACCTGATCAGCTGTTGCAAACCACTGACATTTGAAATGACTTACATTGATTATCTCATTATAATGGCCTCTTAGTTGCCGGCTCTCTCACCACTCTACACCTTGCTTGTATGCTCAGTGAGGGACGGCCTGTTCTAGTAGATGTCTGGATGCTGTGACGAATCTTCCTCTTTCTGATGATGTACCCAGCTGTGCTTAATGTGCATTCAGTTTCTTCTGTATTATTGTAACCCTTTCCTACCTTGTGCATTTCAAAAATGTTGTCCCTCACATCAGCTGAATGCACCCTTGCCTTTATTTAACACTAGATTTACCAGGCCTGCGCAGATTTGCGTAAATTCTCTGGCCTCACACCTACCAGCACCCCTGCTGAGTTTTTTAACATGCCGTCAGCTCCATTGTTCTCTTTCTTTTGTTCTGAAAACACACCCATTACCTGTGAGGCCTGGCACATTTGCATTTGTTAGCTTAAGCAAAGAAAATGTCCCTTACAAACAGTGCTTCGATAGAAAAATTACCTAAGGCCTCACAAGTAGTACCTTATTTTTATTTTATTTTTATTTTTATCTTTTTAATGTTGGTAGACAAATACCCTATTTTGCAATTGAAAACGTACTTGACCAGAAGATTCCTCAACATAAATGCTGTTTAAAGAAAATTGTGTATAAGTTTTAAAATCCAGAAAATTATGATGATTTTTTAAATACTTTTGCAAGCCACTATAGATGGTATATCCGACAGTGTCTGCACAGACAAGTCTGAGATCAATCAACAACTCCAAATGGTTTGCTAGAAATGTGTGAAGTTTCAGACATTCCGTTTGCATAATGCCTCCTTTACATTAGCTTTGCAGCTCCAGTGCAAAACAAAAGAAGCCTGCTTTATCTCTTAACATGTCATGACATTTGGAGCAAGGGGTAAATGTACTTAACCAGCATGTATGTTTAGGCATTTAATAGGTGTTACCATGTTGCAATATATTATTACAGTTTAAAGCAGTTCTATGGATGAGGGTATGTACAATGACACCTCTTAGCCAATCTTAATGAAATCAATTTCACTGGTACTAAACATAATAGAGTAAGAATTTGTTATGGACATACAAGAAATGCCCTTGTTGTACAGCAATATTGACCTTTTATCTTCTGTCCTCTAAGCTTTGTTGGTCTTGTTGCATTAATAAATCCAAGTGGTGGTGATGATGGTAGCAGTAGTGAGCTCTGTGTGTATGCGTGTGCTTTGTGTTTGCATGCATGTGTGTGTGTGCAGTACAAAGCATGCTGGGAGTCAAATTATATGGCAAGAGACACAGTCCCTCACCTTCCACTCAGCAATAAATTGCAAAACAGCATACACACAATGTAGTATTGCAAAAGAATAAAGAAAAATTAATTATTGATATTACATCGACTTACAAATAACATGCATGATTTTCAGTACTCGAAACCTAAAGATAGTGGAAGACATGCATGTCGATATTTTAGTGCTTCCACGTGCTTTTGCAAATGTAAATAGCAGTGGTGGTATAATCAGGAGGTCAGTATTAAAAGTTTTTAATGAATTACTACAAGGCCAGTGCTCAATTTAATTCCCATTCCAAAGTTTCAAGTTCTTGGAAAAGTTGACTAATTACAGGCTCATGAGTTACTTTGAACCGCATGGAACAACGTAAGCCTTATTACAGAGCAAAGCAGGCTGTGTTTAGTTGTTGATTGGTCTTACGTACTGATCAGATCCGAACTGCCAGGTGTCCACAGAAATGGGAAAACACAGAAGAGCAATGAAAGAACAGATATTTTTATTTGTTGTTTAGTGTTGACTGAGGGAAAGATCTGGTGATAATGGATCATTACAACTGGAACAATATATTTTATATTCAGCAGACTGTCTATTTGTATTTGACTGTAGTGATCGGAAGAAGCGTTGTTCCTCACTTTGTCTCTGAAGTGTGTATGCTCAGAGCCATTTCCTGTGCTTTGGGAGAGGGTTTCACACTTGGCACATTCTTTTCATACTGTGTCCAGAAAGACATTGCCTCACGCAGGAATCTTTGCTTTTATGTGCTCAAAGAAAGCAACATAAGTGTAATGCATTCACATGTCTGAGCACAATTCCAGCATGCCACATACACACTTGAAGTCTAGCAGGGGATCACTTTAAAGGCCAGAGCACAACAACCCAACAAACTCAAACAATTCAAACACCTGTGTGTGATTTTAAATGTTCTCTTTATTCTTGTAAATTGATAAATGTATGCTGTTCTTGAGTCTTCGCTTCCATTTACACTGTTCTGAAACATTGTATACTTTTCACATTGGTCTAAAATCACGTCTATTCACACGTTTTTTTAAATCCTCTCCTCTCATTCATACTGTTCTAAAAGCCTTCATTGTAACTTTTCTAAAATCCTCCTCCCCTATTCGCACTGTTGAAAAAACATGATGCCATTCTCGCAGATCAGAAGACTCTTCCCAGTGTTCTAGAACATTTTCCCAAATTCACTGTTGTAAAATTCTCTCCACCCTTCACACTGTTCCGCTTCACCTCCTTTCACACTGTTCATGGATTTCCCCCAGTTTGCACTATTCTAAAATATGCCCCCAGTACACTGATATATGTTTTGAGACCAAATTTAAACTCTTCTAAAATGTCTAAGACAACTCCAATCATTGCAATTAGAGTAGAACTGGTGTTGGTTATGTCTGTGTGCTCTGACCTTAACACGACAGCTTCATGGGTTGCAGGAACAGGAAGAGTCCGCCATCTGGGACGAGCTTCAGAGAAGCAGAAGCTCAGGGCCACTGGGTCCTAACAGAGCCTTTCAGCAGGCTCTCTGCTCCTCTGAGGGTACACAGAGGGATTTGCCTCTGAGTTAATTGGGCTCAGCATGGACCTGCCTGATCCTCTCTCAAATCTGCCCACTTTGGGAGATTTCCTTTGAGCAGGAGCCGTGCGGCCTCCACCTCCTACTGCCTACCCCGGGCCAGCTGCAGCCTTGAGAATGCAAGCAGTCAGTCAGGCCACTCACCTGCTGGAAATTGCCAATTAAAGATCAGCTTATGGATCGGATGCTCTTACTACAATATATGCATACTCAGTCTAACTGTGGCCTTAAAAGAATATATACTCTATGGCCAAAAGTACTGGGACACACCTGTTTTTCAGGGTTTGAGCTAGGCCCCTTACTTCCAGCGAGGGGCAATTTTAATGCTTCAGTATACCAATATATTTTTGGACAAGGCTTTGTGGACAGAGTTTGGTGAAGAACACAATGCAAGACATGGTTGGTTGAGTTTGGTGTGCAAGAGTCTGACTGGCCCACACAGAGCCGTAACCTCAACCCCATCCAACACCTTTGGGATGAACTGGAGCCAGGCCTTCTCATCCAACATCAGTGTCTGCACTCATAAATGCTCAACAAATATTAATGGGCACATTTTCCCAAAGAAACACTCCAAAATCTTGAGGAAAGTCTTCCAGGAATGGCAGAAGCTGCCATGGCTGCAGAAGAGGACCAACTATTAAAGTCTATGTATTTAAATGCAATGTCATTAAAGTCCCTGTTGGTTTAAAGGTCAAGCACCCCAGTACTTATATCCATATAGTGTAACTCAAGTGTATTAACACACATCCAGTAACTTGTTGCAGTCTTATCAAAGGTAAAGTTGGATTTAAAAAGTCTAAATTATGTTGCAATATTGTAGTGCTCACTGGCAGTGGTAGGAGACAGCTGGTGAAGTCTATCTTTGAAGAAATTAGTTAATCCCTTAAACCTTAGAGGTCCATCACTTGGCCAACACAATTCTTACAAAAACAAAATAATTATTTAGATGTATTATTTAGTTGTAGTTAATATCCAATAATCTATTCATTATATGTACTATTTGCTATAATATTTTGCAATATTTACTGTAGTTACTGTGGCAACTGTAAATTCAATTATAGGTACTGGAATACAGTTATGACTATAATAGATTCACAGGCTTAATTAAAATGCTATCATCTATAAAAATGAGAACCTAGCTTGATACATCTGTAAATTGTCAATGTTCAAATAAAAACGTATCTCCAAAATTATACATAGTGGTAGAATGCAAAACCAGCATATGTAAGCTATTGTAAAAAAAACAACAACAACAACAACAATTAATTCTGGGACACTTCTAGTGAACATTTTGCAGGTTGTAAGAGAACCTGCTTAAATTATATCGATTTTTAAAAGGGAGATACAGATTTTTTCTTTAAACAGAGACTAAATGTTTGTTTGTGGAATATGAATCTCTGCCCCTGACCCCACCCTTTAGGTTTCTGCTGGTCCCTTGAGAAAGACCACTTCCTTGGTACTGCCAAAGCTGTCGATTTGATTTATGCTCAGGTTAAGATGACATTCCTCTGGGACGCACTGATCCTGTTCCCCATTGGTGGATCAGTTCTCCATGGTGTTAGCGTTGTCATGACAAAGGGCCGAGATGCTGGTGGCAGGGGAGAAGGACAGCCTGATGCTGGCGGATCTGTTGTGATGACAACATCCTGTATGGGCCATACACAAGCAACAACCATCAACAGTTCTGTATTTACAGAAAACCACGCGAGCATCTCCTGCTTGTCAGTCTCCTCTCACACAAGCTTAATTAGCTGAAGTTCTGTGTTGACCCTGAGAAATACCAATTCTTTAGTCCATTAGAACGTCACCATTATCGACAAAATAAATCAATTCATTGCTGCTTTCTACTGTTGCGTGTGACTGCAGCCGTGTGCGAAGCACAGACAAATGCCTGTAAGTAATATTGATTAATTTGGCAGAGCTTTGGCTGCAATCAGTAAAATTGTGTAATCACAGGAACTGAATCTGAGACGTAATTAACGAAATAATGCCTCAATTTATTCTTGCCATTCTTAATGTAATTGTGTGGGGACTACTAAAACTATTGATGACAGTGTCAAATAGGGCCACATAGATATTCAACAGAGGGCTTGAATATTGACAGTATAATGCTATTATTCTATTTATATAGTACAGAAAAATTCTACTAATTTCCACTGGGTAGAAAAAAAGGATGTTCTTAAGGAGTATATTGAAGGAGTAGATCTCTAACTTTGCGCAAATGATTTCATTAGAAATAATATTAGTATAACATTTTGAGTGAAAAGTGAAATCTTGAAAATCTTTACAGGAATTTTTTTATTTTAGTTAGTGATCTCAATGAACTTTGCAGGGATTATTGTTTTGAAAATCAGTCTCTTCACTTATAAATACACTGATGGGGAAGTGTTTGGATTCTTTATGTGGCTGTAACTGTGGGAGTTACTTGCTGGGCTGACGGGCCTGGAGACGCCCAGGAGGAAAGAAATCTGAACACAGGGCTAATTCTCTCAAGTCCCATGGCCCTGAAACCGATACCTTACTGTCAGGTGTCATGAATACTGGCCTTTTGTTATGAATGTTTCTCTAAAGAGCAAGAACATGAGCAAGGATGCTTGCAAGGGATAAAACACTGCTTAACCTCTCTCCCCAAGTCTCTGATTTTATTTCAGATTAAATGTATTTTTGCTTTTAAAATGGTTAGTCCAGATAAACAAAGTTTATAAGGCTGAGCCTGCAACCAGAGACTGATAGTACTAGGCAAAATCTCATGCACCCATGGAAACTGCTTAAGGTCATTTTTCTCTGCATGTGATAATGTGTCTTTCTGCTAGCAAAGATTAAAACAATTAAAACAAACATACAAACGAGCAGTAATAAGCATCAAATTTTATTTTGTTTGTTAGAAGTAGTTAATGAGAACACAGGCTCAGTTCCAGATTTCTCCTCGGTTTCTCCTGTCATTGCTTGGATCGGTGAAATACCATAAGCAGCTCCTGATTTAATTTAATTAAGGACTGATTGAGAGAAACCAGGTTTCTGATGGAAACAACAAGTAATACTCATCTTACACAAAGAACACACTGATATACGTGAAACGTAATAACATTGTACAGACTTATACCACTTTTCTGGCTAACATCTTACACAAACCAAACTTTACTTGTTCAAGACCTGTCAAGAACTCTACCTCTTCATATTAAATGTTCATATTTACATATATTATGTAGTTATGTAATATAAAAACAAGGTGTTTTTACAAATTTTCCTGCACAACTGCATAGTTCAGCATTATCCAATAAAAACACTAGTCCACCTAACCCCAAAAATAACTGATGTAGATACTGGATGGTAACATATTTGTGCAATCAAATCATAATATACTGTTCATTTGTTTACTTGCATTTATACTATAATCTCGATTGCAGTTTTTTTTAAACAAATATTTGCTTGCTACCTGGATAAACAGTTTCATATTTTCATACAGTATCTTCATACAGTATACATTCTATTTAATGATATATTAGAATGTTTTCCATACTTTGCCAAATCTCCAGTTCCTAATCTGCTCCAGAGATGCTGTACAAATGGCTGACCCTGTGCTCTGACAGGAGCTCCCAAGTCTGTCTTTGTGTGATGGCTGTGTAAAGACTGGCACTATAGCCAGTCAGTACATATTCATATTCATATTCATATTTTATTTGTCACATACAGTGTCAGATTGACTTGCTCATGTTTTCCTGCAGGTCCTCCACTTGTACAAATAATGGGCTGGTGGCTGGAATACAGAGTCAGTATTTCCCAGCAGTGCTGGACCGAGAGTGGCAGTTCTACTGTTGCCGCTACAGCCGCAGATGCCCCTACTCCTGCTGGTGAGTGTAGGAACTTCATCAAATCATTTCAAAATGCCCACATTTACATAAAATAAATTACACAAATACAGTTACTGTTAACAGCAATTAACACATGATATATTTATTTATATTTTAATTCAACAAAACCAGTGCATTATTTTGTCAGGGCAAATTTACCAAGTGTACTCAATTGTTGTCATTTTGCTTAATTGTTGACCAGTTTATTTACATTTTTAAAGCACGACCCACCTGTTTTCCCTAATTTATCTGCATGTTCTCAATGTTGCTATGCACATAGTGCCAAAATCTTCTTCTGCATCCAACAGGAAGACCAATGATGTTCCAGAATATCACAGGGAAGAGGGTGAAATGGTCATCCCAACCTATGGCTACTTTATCAGGGGGGCTGAGACCACATTCAGCGGAGTGCTCAGGTATGCATAAGTGCCGTACTTCAAAGCAATTCTTTTGAGCCTTTGTCAAGGATTTGGCCTCTGGCATTGTTCGTTTTACAGCTCCAGAGCCTGCCTAATCAGTGTAATAAGAATAAAGTGAGTTGCATCTGCTTGGTATGATTAGAATGTTTTACTGTGTTTCAGGGATCGGCAGTGGAAGTACATCCTGTGCAGGATGACAGATTTTGATTGTGAATTTCAGAACCTCTAAGTCAGCTCTGAAGTTTGTTAAAGCACCTCACATTTTCAGTGCGTTTAGGTATACATAGTCTACTTTTACATTTAATGTACATATAGCATTACTGTGTATTTTCCTGATTCATTTTCACTCTTACGCACTGTAAACATTATAAACTTTTTGTCCATGTCATTTTATGTAATCCTGCATGATTTATATGATGCGTAATCCATGTGACATCAGCACGAAAAAAAACAAAACAAACTAGTCATGCTAAAACCAGAGAGGTTTACTTTCAATATTTTTTGTCTGCATTTATAAAAAAATACACTCTCATTGTCAGTTTCCTACACCCAGTTTAAGCCTTACACTAGTCTATAAAGACTGTCCATCAAGAAGTGGCTATCGGCACTTTATGTAACACTAAAAGACCACAGAAAAGTCCTGTACAGTGTCAGGATGTGTTTCTGATTTCGTTTTTGCACATTTGTTGCAATTAATTGTTTGAGATATTAAATTATTAATGAGAAGAAAGTAATCAGTTTATTTAGGAAATTTGGAAAGAATTTCCTTCTCTGGCAATCTATAGTGAGAGCCATTAATTACAAATGGAGAAAACTTCAAATGCTGGTGAATCTGGAGGCCAGCCTAATATAAATCCTCTAAGAGAACAGTCACAGTTCGTCTGGCACTCCTTGGTCACCCCAGAGATTGAGCAAAAATGGTGTCTATGGGAGAGTGGTCTTGGGATAATGTTCTGTGGAGTCAAAAGTGAAACATTGGCGGACATGTATCGTCTTATATCTATAATAAAGCTAACACAGTATTCCACAATATCACATGAGCAGTCAAAGATGATGATGGTAGTGTGATGTATGGGGATGTATTGCTGCTAAATTTTTCTTTCAGTAAAATAAGTCCTCTTTTGTGCTGATCCAAGAAATCACAAAATGCAGAATAAAAGGCTTGACACCTCTAATAAACGTCCAGTGGTTTATTATATTTGTATCAAATGTTCAAGATGACTACCTAAGCACCATTTTTGGGGGGAGATTGGTTCTCATGTAGAGTAAAATTACATTGACAACATTCATTCACAGGTTTGAGTTAAACGCTGCAGTACAATATACTCCTTAATTACTAGGGCAATTACAGTTCATTTGGCTTCACCAATGTTTACTGCAGGGAAATGTGAACTGATACCTTAACAACAGAGAGAAAGAAAGAAAATTACAGGTTATGTAAAGTTGTTTGGGTTTGGAGGCCTTTCGTAAACCTGACTACAATGAGGTCTGGATATATTTCTCTCCAAAGGATTATTTAAACAAATGGTTCTTTTGTGCAATCAGCAGAATCTTGAAGTGTACTCGAATTAAATTAGACAAACCAGTGAAGTATTGTTGTGAAATAAAGTCACATACATATAACAGAGGTGAGTAGTGAGGCTGTAATGGCTCAAAATTCAAACAATTGGGTGCGCCATCTTTGGACATCCAGCACCTTCCAAGGTCAGGTACTGGTGTTGGTCGATAGTTCTGGATCACAAACACAATTACAGAGGTTGGGTGGAGATTCATTGCCTCAGAACACACAGCTCCACTATTCAACAGCCCATTAGTGAGAGAATGTACACCTATCTAGATGACACTTATCATTAGGCAAGATTACCTTAAGCTCATACATTTGTATGGACCCTGCAATAGGGCAATCAGTGCCTCAGCTTACTTGATTCAAAAGTGTAGCTACATCAGGAAAATACAACACACAAGTTTACATACTTTTTCAGTGATTCCGTTGTGTAAATTCGAGGCATGACATTTGTTCAATGCACATATAGACAAGCACTTCAGTCTCACTTCAAAGTGTAGGTGCTTTCACTGGTAACCTCTGTGTTGAATTGCCCTCCAGCTTCCCCAGCTTGTTTGGTGTGGATCAAGCAGTGGCTTGGTGCAAAGTGCTTTTAGTTCAGCAGTGGGAGTGACTGGGTCCAGGCCAGTAACTCTCAACATGGTGTATTTATGGAAGCTGCCGTTCTGAGCAAAGAGCTATTATAAAGGAACATGGCCTTGCCTGAGTCAGACTGCCTCAGTAGCAGTAATGTTCTACAGTGTCTGCTATGATACTGAGATTTACTGTACAGCCCAGTTGCTGCTTTAAGTGACAGGTGAAATTGAACACATTCGACACATGTATCACATCATTTTCAAACTTCTCCCACCTTTTTCTCTTTGTCTGTTTTGATTACACATGGGTGACATAGAGACTGTCAGTTGCAAATGCTATTTAAACAGCAATGCTGCAATTATGTTTTTTTTGCAGGAACCAGACAGCTGTTAAACCATTTTAACTGCAACTGGTTTTGGAACCTGCCTCCAGTCCATTGTGTAATTATAGGATAGAAATAATCCCAGGGATTGTTTGGCTGAAGGAGAGAGGAGTCACTTTTGAACTGGGAAAAGGTAATGTCTGATACCACAGAGTAAATAAAATTAACCTAATGCTTTGATTTATGACAGGCTAAATAAACATTAAAAGTATTCAAGGCCATATGATGTACTACACCTGTACAATGTACATGTGAATTATGATATAGATATTATTGACAGTTATAACCAAACTCCACATAAAGACCAACCAAAATCAATTTCAGTTTTGTAGACATCATGCTGTCATTTTTAGGTGGATGTTGAACTTCGGCTTGTCTCCACTACAGTCCTCTTCAAAAAGAAAATAATTTTTCTCAGTTCTCAAAAGAGTAAGCATGTCAAAAGAGCTGTTAGCCATGGTTTTTAAAGAAGACATTTACTGTCAGAACTGTGTTCAAGAGAAAGAGGCTAGTTCAGAGGCTAATTGAGGTTTAGTGACATGGCAGGAGAATAAATGGCTAACATGTCCCTGCTGTAACATTGTGCTGTACTGTACTATTGTTTCTTCATCAAAGCAGATGAACATTTTTGAACAGGTTATTTGAGAGTTCTCTCCTGTCCTTGGGCCACGTAGATGAGCTTTGTGATTTTGGCAGAGCTCCTTTTCCTTTGTTCAAATTTGGCAGATTAGCCCCAAAAGACATTTCCTTCCTCACCTCTTTTCACTTTGCTTTCAAGGGAGAAATTACATTGTTGTTTGACTACAAAGAGCGTTTTTCAGAAGTTTGCTGTTGGCTCCATTACTTAGACTTGTACTTTTTAATTATGGTTAAGTAAATAAAGAGTACTTTTTCTGTGCAGTGTGGTGGCCAGAGCCTGAAAAGAGAAAGATGTTTGGCTAAACTTAGAACGTTTTAGTAGAGCTGGACAGAGAGCTGGGTAGAGAGCAAAGGGCTTGAACACAGCATGAGGCCAAGAGTTCGACAAGCAGCAGTCTTCAGCTTTTACTGTGGCCACAAAGATGGAGATTCAGCCTCTTGTCAATACACTGAGTTTATGAAATTTAATGTGAAGTAGATTGTAAGTTGTTTGTTTAATGCATAATGAACAAAATCAACACCATCACTGCCAAAAGAAATGTAAGCTGAAAGACAAAACTGTGGCAATATAATTTTATTCACATGGAGATAATGTACTCATTTGAAGTAAATTGAATCGCCTTTAATTAAAGTGGAAATGAGCACAGAGGAATGCGTGCATGCTTCAAGTAAATATGTCAGAGCATGCAAAAATGACCTTGAGTATGTAGGATGTGTTGTGTGTGTGTGTGTGTGTGTGTGTGTGTGTGTGTGTTTCCTGTGACTATGTGCCTGTTCATCCTGAGTTATTTGAATCTATATGTGAAGTAATTTAACCCAAGGGAAGTTCTGGATTTGAGGAAAGCAGGTTATTAAACAATTGACACATTCATGTCCAGGAACCACCTTTAGAAAGGAACTTCTCAGATGTTTCTTCACACTAATTAATTTTTGCACACAGATTAAATGT
>JBBKCR010025792.1:0-11839 GCA_037577295.1 Ladigesia roloffi | reverse complement strand
CCTCTCTCTCTCTCTCTCTCTCTCTCTCTCTCTCCCCCACTGCAGAGAGAAGCCCTTCCAGTTGTTCATCAAAGCAATCCTTTACTCCCAATGCCAGAGGATGACAGGGGGACAAGTTCTTTTGTTTCTCCTTCCCTTAAAGCAGGAGTCTCATGAAGGCCCCCACTGCCTGCAGTTAAGACACACTGTAACATTTGATATCTAATGCCGAGCGTCTGTGATCCACTCGTTTTTGTGTGTGTGTGTGTGTGTGTGTGTGTTTGGGGGGGTGGGGGTGGGGGGGTATAGGTTAGCGTGGGGGATTGGGCTTTCTGAGGAACGAGCCAAACATGACATTCCTTGTGTGAATGCATTAGTAATTCTGAGCATCTATGTACATTGTTTGTAATCCTTTCTCCACAAAACAGTCTCTAATTTATAAAGGTACATTACACTGTTTGTAAAGGAGGACAAAGACAATTCAATGGTTCCATCGTCTCCTTCCATACACATGGTTTCAAATATAAGTAAGGAGTGTTTGGAGTGATTGTACAGAAGAACCAATAATGATTATGATTGAGGTTTGAGGCTTGAAGATGTTTGAAGAACTTCAGCTTGGTGGAAAAACTGTACTGGTTGAAGGACTTGTCATAAAACATCATAAAACAACAAGATTTAGTTGTTTTGTACATAGGGTTCCCTTACATGGTAAACGGTTATTTAATGAAATCACTAACTGAATGAATCAAAAATGACAATTAATCTTCTTCTTCATTCTTGACAGAACGTTTCAATAGTTCGTTTTTAAAAGTATGTGAACGAGATGTGGCTGTGGAGAACATAAAAAAGTAACAAACCACTACAAAAGGTTCACAGATGACCACTTTATTATTATTATTACACCTTATTATTTTTACACATTATTATTATTATTATTATTATTATTATTATTAGTAGTAGTAGTAGTAGTAGTAGTAGTAGTAGTAGTAGAATTTTTTTAAATGATTTGTTATAATCTTAAATTCTATTCTTATTTTCTGAGATTTTGTGATTTTATAATTTTATGATTTTTCATAATTATCATGAAATTCCCTAAAGTTCACACATAAACAAGCAAACAAACACAAAAGCCTCGTTTAGTTGTGACAGTAATTAGATTTTTTGGTGATTTTCCACTTCCTGGTACAGGCTCAGTATGTTTCGGCTCTATTAGCTTTTTTTTGCTTTTCCATTTTGAATCTGGTACCTGGTACATAGTACTATTTTAGGTTCCACCTTGGTCCGCACGTGCTGAACGGATACTATATGATGGTGCATACATGTCGGAGGTTCCTGATTGTTGGTTGGTGTGGTTGCGTCCCGGTGTTTTTTTTCCCAACAGTCCACTGCTGTGCTTCTTTAAGCCTCGTCTGGGAAGAAAAGACACAAACCAAGGAGAAGAAATACAACCCCTCTGAGCATAATCCATTTTGAACATGGAATGGTGTTGGGTTTTTTCCTCTGCTCCGCTTGTGCTGTCTTGGTCACTAATGCCACCAGTTGTAGTGGAAAGTGCACAGGGTGGAACCGAGCCGAGCCGAGCCGGTACCAGGCAGTGAAATCCCCACAAAAATAGTACCGGGTACCAGGGATGGAGAAGCAAAAAAAAGCGAGAAGAGTGAAACCGAACCAAGCCGGTACCAGGCAGTGAAAAACCACCATTAAACTCGGGTTCAAAATCTTCTTGTTTTTTTAGAAGTATAAAACAAATCAGGTTAAAGAAACATTTATTTTAGAATTGGACACTAAGCTGTTGGACTATCAACACACCAGTATATAGAATGAGAAAAGTATTAGTATGAGTTCTGTTTGTTAATGCGGAACCCAGGTTACTCAGCAGATCATTGTCCAGAACATCATACTGCCTCTGGCTCACTCAAAAAAATCTGCAGTTAAACTTAAAAAAACATTATCCACACAGATATCCAAGTAAACTAAATTTTGGATAGAAATTCAGATTGTTGCATTTACATTAAGTTAAAACATTAGTTGACCAAACAAATTAAATACAGCAACTACAACAAATGTTAAACTTTAAGTTCGATTATGAAGTACACGGAAGTTTAACATTTGTTGTAGTTTCTGTTTTTAATATCTTTGGTCAACTTATAATTTAACTTAATGTGCCAGAGGCAGTGTGATGTTCTGGACAATAATCTGCTGAGAAACCTGGGTTCTGAATTTATGTGTTATTATGATGTTATTTTGACACATAATTCCTACCTAAACATTGTTGTGGACTAAGTTCCTCTCTTCACTGCAAACCCTTTTTAGGAACAGTTTCAGGAACTTAACAAAGAGTTCAACATGCTGTGGTCACCTCCAAATTCCCCAGATCTCAACATGTTAGTGCAGATACCACAGTGTGACGGCTATGCCGTCACGCCTGTGTCTGCCCGGTTTCCTTTGTGTGTCTCCTTATTTTAGTCTACCCTTGTTAGGCTCCCTCATTCCCTTGTAGTGTGCCAGCCCCAAATGTATCGCTTCCCGGTGATTCCTCTCACCTGTCCCTCGTTTCCCCCGGTCCAATTTCCTTTCCTTTTCCCCCCGGTCCAATTTCCTTTGTGTTGTGTTTGTTTGTTGTCTTGCTTGCTTGTGTGTTTTAGGTCCGAGCTCCTGTCCTGGTTTGTCAATCCCTGTTCCCCGCATGACACACGGCCGGTGTTCTTCCTTTTGGAACTTGTCCTCCCCCTTTGTCTGTCTTTTCCCCTGCGCCTGAGAGATTCCACAGCCCTGAAAAAGTGTAGAGCGATGCCGCTCTATATTCCTGTTAAAGGGTAGAGCGATGTTTGTGAAAAGGCTGTGTATCAGACGTATCCTGCGCCTGCTCCATGTGAGATCTAGGCCACAATAAGCTAGAGCCTCAAGCCCTCCCGACTCGAGACAGTTCTCGGCAATGCCCTCGATGACCCGTGGAAAAGTCATAGTCCCCCAGACATCAGGGCATGCACCCTAAAGAAGTCAAGGGCTCTGTCAACTCCTGAAGCCAGCTGATCCCTCCTGAAGATGGAGGTAGGCTGATGGTCGGGCAAGAGTCTGTCCCTATTTCCCTTCCCTCATTGTGGCTCTAAGCTGTTTGTCTGTACGTTGGAGCTCGGGACCAAGACACCAGGTAAGTAAGTTGTTTTGTCTTGTTCTGTTAGTCCACTCCCCTGCCCTGTAGAAGGGTAGAGTGATGCCACTCTATTGGCGCTAAAAGGATAGAGTGATGTTTGTGTCTGTTCCCCGCATGACACACGGTCAATGTTCTTCCTTTTGGAATTTGTCCTCCCCCTTCGTTTGATTGTCCGCTCAGATATTAAGATCCTGCGCCTGCTCATTGTGAATTTCAGGTTGCAGTAACCTTACTCGTTTGTTGGTCTGCTCTCTAACCCTTTAGAGGAGTAGAGCGATGCCTCTCTTTAGCATGTGAAAGGATAGAGCGATATTTGGGTAACATCTGTTTATCAGATATTTAGATCCTGCTCCTGCTCCATGTGAGATTCAGGTTGCAGTCACCTTGTTCGTTCATTGGTCTGCTCTCTAGCCCAGTAAAAGGGTGGAGCGATGCTGCTCTATTGCCTGTGAAAGGATAGAGCCATGTTTGTGTACAGTCTGTTTATCAGATATTGAGATCCTGCGCCTTGTCATGGTGAGATTCAGGTTGCAGAAACCATGCTTGTTTGTTGGGCCGCTCTCTAGTCCTGTGAAAAGGTAGAGTGATGCTTGAATAGTGCCGTTTGGTTGGAGGAAGTTATCCTGTGCCAGGTTAGTGAGAGATCCTGGCCACAGTGATTTGGTCTGTTTGACTGAACACTGTCCAGCCTTTATGGTTATGTCTGTTTGAACCCTTTCCAGCCCCTTGGCTCTGTATGTTCGGGATCCCGCACATGGCTCGGTTCTCTCTGGACCCGTCTCCGTCTCAGAGGCTCTGCCTGTCTGTCATCCCTCTGTGTCTCAGCAAACGTTCAGGGAGGTTCCGATAATGGTCCTGCGACTCTGCCTATTTGTCTGTCTCTCCCTATTTTTATATTCTAGATGGAGTCCAGAGAGGTCCAGAAAGATTCTGTACTCCACACTTGTTCCTACACTGCACCAACTCTGATAGCGTTCTCGGTGGCAGTGGCCTAAACTGTGTTCATCCGTTTATTCCAGGACCCTTGGTTTTCCTCCCTCCGGCTCGACATGAGAGACGGCAACTTCGTTTTATTATTTTGTTCGTTTGAGGAGCAGGGGTCCCGTTTGTGTCTCCTGTATGTCTGGTACCCTTAATAAAACCCTGTGTCCCTATTCTCTGGCGTCCACCCCTTTCTCTTCCCAAACACCTGTGGAGTGATCCATGACACACAGCACCTTCAGTAGTTTCATGAAGTCCATGTTCAGAGATATTCTATTGGAACCCACACAATATTAGGTCGTTTTAATGTTATGGCTGATCAACGTATAGATTCATTTGCATCCCATATTCTAAAGTGAAGATCATCATATGGTTTTGAGTAACCAAAAAACAAGCTAACTGGGATTATTAGAAGTTCATTTAAACCAATTTTAGCACTTAATCATTATACATAATGAGATGTGAATCAGGGTGAATCATTCAAGCTCATTTGCATAAGGCCTTAATAAACTGTTTTATATGCATTATTACACCTCATTATGCAGTTATTAATCATTGTTTTACAGACCTCTTATTATGCATTCATACACATCATGATAGATGCAATTTAGATGTTTTACTATACACCTATAGCATGGTTGTTTGACTGGCACGGTTATTTGTTTGTTCTATAGTCCCAGACAGCTTAAATGGAAAGTATTTCAGAATCAACTAACGAGGCATTTCCGTGCGAAAGATGCTCACAGCTCTCGAACCGCGGCCCAGCTGTCAAAGTGTAAAAGCGACACTAAACGCTATTACTAACAGCACTAAAATATGAATGGTGACTTGACATCATATTTACCAGCACGCTGAAAGGCATCTACTAAATGTAGTGGAGGGGCCGATAGTGGGGTGGGGGGGTGGGTGAGGGGTAAAAATGCGGGTGGGGGTGGCGGTAGGGGGTGGTTGGGGGACCCATCTTGCACCATTAGATGTTGTGTGAGAGCTGTCAGCAGAAGGCACTCTGTGCTGCCAGGGATGTGTGTGTGTGTGCACGTGTGTGTGTGTGTGTCTGCGAGCGAGCCTACAGCATGCCCCCAGCTCCTCTTTGACTCAAAGCCCTCGTTTCGCTGCTTCTCTCATTCTTATGGGCCACTGACGCCTTCTGCAGCTGCTCGGGACACACGGTCCGCGTGCGCATGTGTGTGAACGCGTGCTTGTACAAGACTGACGTCTCTACCAGGGTTTGGAACAAGCCGCTGCTCTTGTTCTAAAACGGAACCAAAATCTGAATCTGAATCGCTCTGTAGAAACGCTCTGGGGTGAAGGAGCTCAGTGGGTAGAATGCCTGCATCTGGACCATGAGGTCATTGTTTCGAATCCCACCTCCAGCACCACCACTGAGTCCCTGAACAAGACCCTTAACCCCAAGTTGCTCCAGGGAGTTAGGGAATGAAAGTCACTTTGGATAAAGGCGTCTGCTAAATGCCGTAAATGTAAATGTAGTAAATATGCGCTGTGAAGAAGTGAGGTCAGCTGAAAACCGTGCCCTTAAAAACTCTTAAATCAAGACAATGGAGATTACTCTCTTTAGGTTGGCTTCCAAGTGATTAATCTCCTCCAAACTTACTTAAACTTTGCAGATGTGACGTTTAAAATAGACACTTTTTAACTGCGTCACGTGTCCAAAAGTATTCGGACACCTTTTAGAGTTAGTTCAGCTACATTGAAGAACACTATCCAATGTTACTCTTGTATTTCTTTCTCATTGGGGAACACTGAGGGTATTAGTGTGACTGTTTTCAACTTCCCTCCTAATGCTCAACAGTAAATAGGCTGTTTGTTACTGAATTTTTAAGAAAATGTAAAATAGCTTCATTCTGATTGGCTGCTATGTATTTTATGGGTGGTATCTAATTCTTACTGCCTGGGTATGTGTAAAGAAATTTGTATGCATGGGATCACAAAAACTGTTCATTGAAAGCAGGCTTAAGTTCTTTACATTGAATGTGCTATGGGTTACCATTTGAACAAATTTAGACATGTCATTTTTTCATAATTAAGCCAAATGTTCACAACATTTTCACACATTTAGCGCAAAAGAAATAAACAGTGTTAGGTTTTGCTACATATTCTTGCTGCATGAGTGTTTAAATGTTAAATCTAAATCTAAATGTTAAACCTAAACATTTAAGGAGGATTGGCCTTAAATGTTTAAATATGGAAAGTTTATCTCACACTCTAAATGAGAAACTTTATTTATTATCCAAAAAACTTTCACCTTGAACAAAAGTAATGGGACACAGAAATAGGTGAATGGTTTTCGACTTATAACTAGAGTTTAGAGTTTAGATCGGGCCCAAAAAATGAGACCCGACCCAACCCGAGCCCATGCACCTTGTGCCCGAGCCCAGCCCAGCCCGACACATAACTGTAATTATCGGCCCGAGCCCGATTAAACCCGACACATTTTTAAAATACGTGGGCCGTTATAACACACGTTCTCAACTGTGGGTGCGTTTCTAAACACACACTCCGAGCTCGGAGCACACTCTGGTCCTTTGTAAATTACTAGTGTATAACTGAAAAAGGCTACTTAAGTAATGATTACAAAAATGATATGCTTGATAACAACAAAATTACAAAAATGATATGCTTGATATGCTTGATAAACAAGGACAATGGCAGGAAATATCGGCCCGCGGGTTGGGTCGGGCTCGGGCCGTGTCGTGTTCGGGCAGAGAATCTAAACTCTACTCCGGACCACCGGGGGCTATTATGGCAAATGAGGGGTGGTTGGAAAGAGTGTGAGATATAAATTAATAATTCTACAAAATGAAAATTGTTTACAAAAGTCAAGACTCAAGAGTTTGAGGGGAAGTCTAAAGTCTTTGTTTGTGCGACCCAAGTGTTACTGAAGTCAGAGTCTCAGATTCGAGTCCCCATCTCTGTAATGAAGGAATGATTGCTGTATGTTTGGGGATAAAGTAATTTAATTACAACTTAATACAAACTGTAATTGGGTGTAATTCATTTCCTGAGAAAATGAATCGCTTCAATTCATTGTTTTACATTTCTATATAAAACAGACACATGTGTCTTCAAAAGAACAAGGGAAATCATCCTTTCAGTCTTCTATTAAGGATGTAACAGCCAATCATTGTGGAGTAATTTTAAAAGGCATGTCAGTATCCTTGCTTTCCCCTGAACACACAGCCAGTTCTGTTTGATTTAAATAATGAATGGCCAAACCCAGAAACCAGCGTAGCAGAACAGCTATAAAATGAATAAAATGTCAAGCTTATAGAGTCTGAAAATTAAGTCTGTCGTGTTCAGGTGAGGTCGGGGCTCTCTCCTCTCCTGCACAAGGCTCTATCCATCAGTTTCAAATTGTAAGGACTAAATGCTTTGAAATTTACAGCCCTTCAAACACTTCCCACATTTGTGCTCTGCAGTTTATTTTATATGAATGCAGATGTCAAGTTTGTCAATTTAAGTAAAATCAATAGTGCTCTCTCAAACACAAATTCACAAGGCAACAGGAAATGTAATACAGATTAAATTCAGTTCTATTAGGCAAATCAAACTGATAAAATAAGCATAATGTACAAAATCAGAGAGATCATGTGTAGTCTTGAAATTGAATAATTTACATTCTTAATATTAAGCATTATTTATTTATTTGTTTGTTTATTTATTTATGGAGTGTGCATTTAGTTATTTGTATATTGATACAGTAGCATATATGGCAATATAACTAAATCAAAATAAATTAAAATAAGTTACAAGACTTAAAACTGAAATGCAACATCAAATATACTATGGTACATACAGTATGTATTATATGAACATATATATATATATATATATAAATAATTGGATAAATCTCACTAGTGTGTACACTGTGTCAGAATTTCAAAGATTTGCTTATTCTACATTCTGCCTGCACAGTAGATTGAAATATAAATTATTGTAAATTATATAATTGACTGTTACAAAATGTCTATATGCACACTAATAGAGATTTCCATTTATGTGAACAGAAATGTTAGAAAATCGTTTTTCAGGATGCCATCTCTCCTGCTGCAAGTTTCGGTGTTTGTTTGTCTTTGGTGCTGGACACTGTCCTCTGAGCCTTGGCATCTCTGGCTGCCAGCCGTGGGGTCAGCCCACTCAAGTGGAACTCAAAAGGGACCCTTTTGAACGTAATAGGTTTTGACTGGCATGTGTTACACGCCTCAGCGCACCATTGATTGAGCGCTTGTTTGCTAAATCACTGCTGGTTTCCTCTGTTTGGCAGGCCGGTGACACATGTGTGGTCACTTTAGCTCTGAGTGAGGCAGAGCCAGGGAGAGAAGAAGGAGGGAGAGAGAGAAAGGGAGGGGGGGGGGGGTTGAGAGGGTGAAGTGATAGAGCACCTCCACCACCGAATAGAAACAAAAGGAGAAGGATGAAAAGAATAAACCAGAAAAAGAGAGAAAGAGAGGGGGGGTGAGCAGTTGTAGTGACAGATAACCAGCAAATAGAAACAAAGGGAAAGGGTAGCGAAGAGTGAGAAATAAACCAAAGAGAGTGCAAACAAGCGAGAGAGAGAGAGGAGACACAGAGAGAGAGAGAGAGAGAGAGAGAGAGAGAGAGATGGAGAGAGAGAGAGATGGAGAGAAAGAGAGAGAGAGAGAGAGAGAGAGAGAGAAAGGGAGAGGGAGAGAAAGAGAGAGAGAGAGATTGAGGGAGAGAGAGATAGAGAGAAAGAGAGAGAGAGAGGGAGAGAGAGAGAAAGAGAGAGAGGGAGGAAGAGAGAACGAATCACGACACAGATTCTGCTACAGGAGTAAAGAACTGTGTCACATGATTGACAGATAATGGAAAAGCCTTATTCCCATTGGATGCAGGCCTATTCCAGGGAGGAGCTTTCCACCTGATCGCCGCCTCAGGGGCTCGTGGCCTTTGCCTCTGGCTGCCTCGCAGCCACTATCCTCTCAGACAGCTTTTTACAGCTCTGGAGAGACAGCAGAGGTCACCTCCACGGGTGAATGTCGCTCGGGCCGCAGAGGGGACGGCCTCTCAGCATGACACGCTCATTTAGCAAACAGACCTCATCATCCGCTGGCTTTCCCCCCCCCAATACTAGCTTCAGGTTACTGCGGGGCTTAAAGTAATAGTTCAGCACAATTTTTCCCTCGGTCAGCCATAAGTCACCCTGCTGGTTTAGTTATATACACTCATCCAGCCATAAAACTAACAAACAAATAGCCCAACCTTCTGTTTACTTTTATACTGTCTGTTTTACTGTGGTGGAAATTCAATAAAACACAAATATCTGAGATCTAACGGAAAATTTTAGAAGTAAAATTCAACATTTCTCAGTCGTTAAAGGGGATCAATTACTTTTGGTTAATTTTTTTCCAGCATCAGAAGGTGCTGCATTGTGCCAGAGCCTTTTGAAGCCATTTCAGAGAACAAAGCGCGGCAGACTATATGGAGGCAAGAGTGCATAGACAGGTTTGCATTGCTGTCAGAGTGAATCAGTGTCTCTGTCGTTGCCTCCATCTTCAGTCAATTTCTGGGTGGACACAGCATTGAAAGTGCAAAATAACAGGTTTACCCAATAATGCAATAGTTTATAACCTCCTTTCTTGAACACTGATATCAGTACCCCTCAGAAATCTTCTTTTTTGTATGATTTAGCAATTTACATGACTATATTCTAAACTGTTATGAGCCTTTAATATATTTTTGTAATGTCGGTAGCAATATAGTCCAGTTTATTTTTCATTGTTTTAAGAATGTATTACTAATCATTTTTGTCAATGTTCTCATCCGTTCACAATCAGTTCAATGTTTACCTGAAATCCAGCACAGGTGCAGAGGAGTGCTGGGAGAATTCTTGAACATGGTGTATCTGGTTTTAGGATCTCTGAAAATGGGCATCAACCCACCTGTGAATTAGCAATAAAATCAAATCAATGAAACTGTGCTACATGATATGCAGGGTGATGTTACTTTTCTTCTTGGGCCTTTGAGATGTCTTGGACCTTTTTTAAATTATAGTAATAATAAGTGGGAATTATACAAGAATTAATCTATGTATGGAAAAAGAGTAAAAAGTAATCTTTACAGATATTTATCACCAGCCAGCACATAGATGGTCATCAAAGGGGGAAAACTCCACATTCCAATCTATGGGATTAGATTACGAATAAAAATGTACTCACTTCACTTTATTAAGTGGCTTTAGTGCATTCTGATATAAAGTTACACTTGTACACTTGTGACACAATGTTTGTGAATGCAGTTTCATGAGAAATGGTTTATTATGAAGAAACCTACCATCTCAGAGAGGAAATAAAAGGCATTAAAGAGCAAGACCTTGTCTCTTAGCTACTCTAGTACAGTGTGTTTTGGTAACAATTTGTATAACAGCTCCCTTGGAGGCAGCTTTAGGTGACATTGAATCACGGGGATGTCTGGTGACCAACTCAGACTCTATAAGAATCTCTAAATTGAAACACTTCACACCAGATATTATTAAATTGTTTGCAACCATTAAATTAAGCAGAAATTTAGGAACATGAGCCAAATTCTGTTCTTTAGATAACAACATTATATATGATAGGTTATAAAGTTTCTTTAGCTACACAAGCAACCAAACAGCTACATTTAGCGTAAATAAATTACTATATAAATTTGACTCGTCCAATATCACTTCTATACAGTCTGTTTTACTGTGGCAGAAATTCCATAAACAACATTTCCGAGATCTAAAGGACAATCCTTAATTTAATAATACAATTCAACAAAGCTCAGTCATTAAAAAGGAACAACTTATTATTTTTTTTTTCTAGCATGAGAAGGTGCTGCATTATGCCAGAGCCTTTTGAAACCTTTTCAGTTTTTAGGTATTAATATTTACAGAAAGCCAACCTCAGCTCTGGGTCTTTGTAAGGTTTGTAAGGTCACAAAATGCTGATATAGCAAAATCCCTGACAGTGCAGGAGAACTCTGGGAAATGTAGTAATCAAACGTATAGATTTGGGAATTAACCCTAGAAGTAACCTGCAAAAATGGGTAGAAATGGATGAAGTCAACTGAGCAGGCATAATAATTTTAAAAGATTTGAAATGCAGTTTAATGTAAAATAGTTTATTATGGTATTATGGTATTATGGTTTTGGCAATAGTTTGTATAACAGCCTCCCTTGGAGGAAGCTTTAAACAATATTGAATCATGGGAATGTCTGGTGACCAATTCAGTCTTTATAAGAATCTCCAAAATGGAACACTTCACACCAGTTTCTATTCAATTGTTTGCAACCCTTTAATTAAGAAATTTAGGAACATGAGTAGAATTCTGTTCTTTAGAAAACAACATTATAAATGATGGGTTATGAACTTTCATTGGTTTCACAAGCAACCAAACCGGTCAAAGATAATCAGCTACATTTAGCGTAGATAGTGTATTGTGTAAATTTGATTTTTTGCTTTGGGAAACATTTTTAGTAAATAGCATAAGTATTTGATGAATTTCTTTGTCATTTCAGTTAAGGAAAGGTTTCTGCATGTCCTCTTGGCCTCTTCATTAGTGTTTATTGGTCAGGTATTTATTTTTTAAAATTCCATCACAAGCCATTGATCCTCCACAGACATTCCAAGTCATAAGGTTGTGAAGAGATCTGAATCCACCCAGACATCACCTCAAAAAAAGTGTATCTGTTCTAATAGGGGTGCTAATCCAGACTCAGAG
>JBBKCR010025781.1:0-11839 GCA_037577295.1 Ladigesia roloffi | reverse complement strand
ACACACACACAGACACACACACAGACACACACACAGACACACACACAGACACACACACAGACACACACACAGACACAGACACAGACACACACAGACACACAGACACACACAGACACACAATACTGCTTTAGTGTTGGATGCAACACTTTCTAAGTGAGCACACGCACACTTTCTGAACATTTCCATCAATTTTGTTACAATATTTAAGACGAAAAGTAGCTTAAAATACAGAAATAGGGTGAAACCCACTGCGTTGTGTGGCCGTACATCTGTGCTGTGCTGGACAGCTGCCCACACTGACCTGGTAGAAGTAGGGGTTGGGTTCGGATTCCCCGACTCCATTGAAGTCCTCGACGTTGATGAGCTGGAAGTCGTAGGTGAGGCCTGGGTTGGGTGCCTGGAACTCGGACAGGCTCTGCACGTGAGGAAGGTTACCCAGCTGTTTGTAGCGCCAGTTATACAGATTACACAGACTGCGGCGGGGAAAAAAAAATGCAGAAATTAGATTAGGGTGAATTTCTGAAAATGAATAAGCGTAAATTGACTATGAGCAGATGCATTGATGAGGAGCAGCCTGACCTGGCCCGGGCTCGGCCCTGAGCGTCCAGGTCCACCGTGGGCACACCCAGACGCACAAAGCGGGTGAACAGAGACTGCTCCATGTTCGAATACTTCTGGAACGCCATGTTCTTGATAACAGGAGGAAGCTGGTGGTGATCACCAATCATGATCCAGCGCTTCAGACGGCTGTATCCATCCTCCGGGTTCTGCCACAGAGAGGAAACAGCGCTGGGTTACTCTGGAATTATATTATTGAGCCGAAGGCGTACGTGGAATACGTTTAGTAAGAGGTAAATAAGCAGATTTTTTTACTGTCAGTGTTTAACCACGTTAAAGGATAAATTTAGCTTCTTTTTTTAGTTCTTTCCTTATAACACACCTTATAACTAATAAACAAATGGCTGTGTTAAAAGATCGAACAAAAAAGCCGAATCCCCAAATACGGAGCTGCAGCTTCACCGAAGTGAAAGCATCATAAATGAATATTAAAAACTGCAATGAAAACAAAAGAACAGCACAATGTTTTGGCCCTTAAACTAATATCATCGATATTAGATTTGTTTGGAGCTGAACACGTATGAACAAACCTATTTTAATTCATTTGGGCTTTAAGTATATCATATATATCATCAAAGCAAAGACTCTCCTGTCTCCATCCCTGTTAAACAGCTTATATCTGACCTGAATGCTCCTTTGAGTGTCGTAAGCTGAAACTGACCTGTAAACTGCTCCCCCTTGTGGTTGAAGTTCAGACTAAAGAGCATGTCTTTAAAAATAACAAATGTTTCTCGTTTAACACTACTCCCAAAGCACTTCCTGAACACTGTCCTGCTGCATGCTTCATGAAAGGGAAGACTTAATCAGGGACTGTACAGTCTTGGAAATGTTTTTACAAATGCTGGCAAAAAAAATAATGAACATTGTGAAGTATTGTGAAATAACCCAACCCCCCAGTTCAGTTAGGTTACATTACTTATACCTGTGGGTAGATTTAGTTTATAGATGAGTCAGCATACACATAACCAACACACACAAACAATATTTGATAGAAATAAGCTAAATATATGAGAGAAAATAAACACTGGCTTTTTAATGAACATAATGTCTTGTTCAACTGACTGCTTGCTGCTGGGGAAAAAGTTATTTTTGTTTTGCACTATAAACCTTTGTCCAGAGACAAATTGGACCTCAATGTTTAAAGATTGTGATTTATTGTTTAAACCTGAGCCTGTTCTCCCCTGTAACTGTCCAGTATAAGTTAAACTGGCTCACCAGTTACTCGGCTCTCCCACTCAATCATTTGATTCACTGTCTTTTGGTCAGTTTTCCAAACCATATCAAAAAAATTAAAATATAAAACAATTCTATAAAAGTTTTGTCAGTCTGTAAGCAAGTCAGATGCCCAGTAGATCTGTCCCCATTTGCCCAAAAACCCAGCTGAACTCCTCCTCCTCCTCCTCCTCCTCCTCCTCCTCTACCCACTGACTTCAGTGAGGCAACATTACACTAAAAGCTTTGTCTCCGCGGAGCTCGGCCCAGACACTGACAGGTGCTCGACTGGAGAGGTGAGCCTTGTGCTAACAGCGCAGGCCAGTCTGAGTGGGTGTTGACGCCTCCCCAGCCTGCTGCTTCTCAATAAACAAACCTCCCCCTGAGAGAAGCTCCACTTTCTGGACAGTCAAGCTGTTACAGACTGACTCACGTTTCGAAGCCCCTCAGAGGCATTTGCGAGCACATCGCACTCACAAAAATCATCATGATGTGTTTGAGAGATTCGTTATGAGGAACCTAAAATTACAAATGCGACCTCAACCGCCTGCAGTTTCTGTATCTTCCCAAACACTTAATGGATGATGCTTCACCTGGCCATCACCCACCTGGACAAAAAGGACACAACTGTGAGTGTGACCGTCAGACTTCAGCATTCAAAACTATCCACCGGTATATCGGTTTTGCCCATTAATCAGCACCGATAGTTGATTCCCGCTATCAGTTATCTGAAAAAATACACGCCGATAGTTTTTCCGCGGTTACTTTTTGTTTCAGTTTGAAAGCATGTCTTTCATTTACCTCAATATTTATTCATATATATTTCATCATTCAGTAGGGTTTTATGTTTGTTTTTTGTAATAAAGTTTAGCACTATTTTACATGGAGTGTTATGGTTTTATTGATTTATTTTTAAACCCAGTATCCATTTTAAAAACTATCGGTTAATTCATTGTTTTTTTGGATCCTGGGTTTCCTGACTGGGGACCTCAGTCATTCAGATTCAGGACTGAAAGCAAAATCTCCAGTACCAACAGAATAAGCAAAGGTGTCCCCCAAAATCAAGGCATAGTTTATTTTTTGTTTAGTATATTTGCATCTCCTTGATTTTATTTAAATAATGACACTTAGAATATATTTATTAAAGTTCTTTAAAATCAGCATGAATCTGTTAATTTTGAAAACAAAGAAGTTGAATCAGTTAAAACTAAAGGACTGGTGCAGAACCAACAACCTTTCTAAGAGTGTGCACAAAACGAAGGAGACGGTTGTCGACTTCAGGACAGCTTGCTGTTGCCACTATATTCTTCTTCTGGCTATTCATGATTAGGGGTTGTCACAGTGGACCGATCATTTCCGTTTCCTTCCATGTGACCACTCCCTGCTAATTCTGAGATCCTTAGCGAGGAGAAAATTATGTGGACCCTCAACACCACCTACATAACCAAGAAAGCAGAGCAGCATCTTTGGCCTGACTGGGGGGAGCACACCTTTCCCCAGTTCTCACTGTGTTCTATGGAGGGTCTATAGAGAGCATTCTGCACGGTTGCATCGTGGCTTGATACGGAAATTAAACCGCATCAGACAGCAAGATTGAAAGATTTTGTAGCATCCAGGACTTCACTTTCTGGAGGAACATTTTTCCCCCCAGGCTCTCAAATACCTTATTTCTCAACTGAGAGTGTAAATGTGTTCTAATCTTTTTTGCACAATTATTTATTCTCTACCTATCTTCTAATTTTTTTTGCACACAACTATTCTATTCTATTCTTCTGTTCTTTGTTGTTTCATTTCACTCTGTAATTTGTTAATAAACCTAGTTGATTTACATGACATGACATCTCTGCTTACTCACTGCGTTGCGCTGCACTTATTTAGTGACCTTACATTGAACCGCATCAGGCCAAAGTCTTGGCACCCCGGGCCGAATTACATTTTCTTGCTTCTTCCACACAAAATGCTGTGATACTTATTGAGTGCCATGATAAAGTCTCCAAGGTATGTGATACTATAGTCCTAATTTAAATGAATGACAGTGTGTAGGATACTGGTTCAAGCTAGAATTCTCAGACTGGATAAAGCTCAAGTGCACTCTGTTTCAGACACAATTTGGTAAAAATTTCTAGCCATGTCCCACCATTGAAAAAATAAATTATATCTAGGACCACCAGGCTATCCGTCCAAAACCCACTCATTTAGACCATAAAACCATGTATTTAGCCAATCAATAGCATGGTAGGCTGCAAAAGCCAGATCGATTCTGCTTCTCACCATAGCTGGTGGTCAGACAAAATGGAAAAATCTACACAAGGGCTGACTTGTGGTTAACAAGTCATTGAATCACTGCCTGATTGTCTGCGGATGATTGGATGAGAGAGGTTCTGAGATGAACCGAGAGAGACGGTTTTACCTGGAGCAGAAGAGGAATGAAGGTTTCAATCTCCAGGATCTGAGCTGCTTCTTCCATCAGAATGTTATCATACTGCAACAAAGAAGAGACATATGATGTGACATTCGTCCAGGCTCAATCCCTTGTCAGATTTCTCCTCTCCTTTGAAAGATTACCTTGAAGCCCAGCTCCACAAGGTCATGCCGCTTGAGAGCGGCGTGCGTGCAGGTCATGGCAATAATCTTGGCCTCTTTCACCAGCAGGTATTTCGATCTGTCCAGACCGCTGCGCAGCAGTTCAAAGGCCCTGAACTCCTGCGGGAAGAGAACAGCAAGAGCCCATCCTAATTACACATCTGCAAATAATCTCAAACAGCAGTCGCCAGAGGATCCCTGTAATTAAAGAAAGCAATCTAATGGATAAACAATGTTAAGGTTTAAAAGGAGGATTATCTCAAGGGGCTCCAGACTCAAAAAACAGCGTGAAAACCCAAAAGCTCCCAAGAGAAATACCTTCAAGTGCAAAAAGCTTTTTTAAAACCTATTTCTGGACAACAAATTCATCATTTGTTGCATTTGAGACCTTATATCTTCACAGCTAGAGTCACAGAAACATAATTCAGTTCAAACCCCACAGCATGACTAAACCATGATGTGCAAAAATCATTTAAAATCACAGGACTGCAATAGCCAGTGGAACAATCCACGGTGCTAAAGATCTACACGCGCCTTGAGCTAAAAGGGATTTTTCAGGACAACAATGGCAATAAATGGATAAGTGGCCAGTCCGCTTCACTTGTCACCGCATTTTACAAGGAAATCTGTTTTTATAGAAATGTGTGTTTAAACCAAAATAACAAATAATTTACTTTATTTGCTTCATGGCACACAAAGCCACATAAACCGCTGCACTTTTGTTTGAAATCTTGATGTGGATAGTTGCAGAAATGTGTTTTCATACATGCCAGATTTTCTACTCCAAACAAGCCGAACAGTCAATGATCTGTAGGGTTCACGGTCATAAACTCAAACAACTGCATTTTCAGGCTTTACGCTCTAAAAATCCTTCATTCAGGTATTTTTGACAGGTGGACACGAAGTGATGCTGGACTATCTAAACAGTTCACAAAGAAACCAAATCCCAACACATCAGGAGATATGAGAAATATGAGCTGTCTGTAGGTCACTATGGATCACCACTGCTAAACAAAATAAATAATAAAGAAAAGAATGAGAATATGAGAAGATTTCAGAGGAAAGAAATGATCTGAGCTAAAAGAATAATAAGAATAAACAAAGCTGCAAACTATCAACACAGGCAGTGTTAAGTAACCACTACACAAAAATTCCCATTTTTTCAGCTGTTTTTGTGGGCCACTTTTATACACAGCTCATTATCAGGGTCCTGAATGAGCTGCATATAAAATCATTGATCCCAATTGTCTGTTCAATTGTAGACAGGAGTGCAGCAGAGAGCAGTGGGAGAGGCAGGGAGGGATCAGAGCCGTGCTGGCTGAAGCCCGGAGCCTCCTGTAAAAGCGGTTGAGAGTAAGGGACGAACCGCTGGGCTATATCTGGAAACGCTGAAGGTTTGGGCTGAGAGACCTCTCAGACCACCGTGTCTTTAATATTTGATGCGTTACTATTTTAACATTAATATTAAATCGATCGAAGCGTACAATATTGATGAGGATATTTTTAGACCTTGCTTCATCCCTGTGGGCGAACAGCAGCTGACCCCCTTCTTGTGCCGATGGTGGGACGCAGGAAACAAAACCAGACGCCTGCTGCTGGAAATACAAGCGACCCGCGTCTCGCTGTCGTTCGCCGCCTTATCAAAGAGGGGGAAAAATGCAACCGGCAGCACGAGCTCCCTTGCATTCGGCATCGAAAGAAACGCCTATCTAGAAGAAAAGATAAGACTTTGGCTTCAGCTGGAATGAAGATATGTGGCTGGGCTCAGATACGATAACCGAATCATCAGGAAATCAAGCCAAACACACGTGCAGAGACGTCAGAACAAACCAATCTCCCTGATATTGCCTTTTTGAGGCCAGAGCTCCCATAAATTGATAATGCCATTGTCATCTCTGTATAAAATGTGAGCCTGGGCGCTGAGGGGGTGAGGGAAATGTGGAGAGAAGGCTAGAGTGGAAACACACTGGCACCAGAATAAGAGAGCCACCGATCAAATGACAATTTGTTGCTTTTCCACAAAAAATACTGATTTCTATCGTCAGTGATACTCACTGTGTATCATGATTCTATATTTCTGCCATACTACTCAGCCCTAATGCAAGTCTTAGTAAATAAAACTGTAGAGTACTGGCTAGAATTTATTAACTACTGGCTTGGAGGGGGATATGCATTACTTTCACATATGTGGTTCAGTTCATTTGGTCCAGATCAAGGACAAAAAACGCTAAATTGTAGAATTCTTCAGCTTTTTTGGCTCCTTTTCTCACTACACTGACTGCTCTGGTCTGAGCCAGTTGTAACAAACCAAAATGAAGTCATGTGACAACATCTACATCACCCGTTGGCCAGATTTGCAACTGAACGTTCCTAAACAGCTTTTCTATTGGTCAGAATGAATGTTCCCGCCCTCAGATAACGCAGACGAAGTTTCTGTGCCTTAACCCTGCCCTGTTCTACTGATCTATTAAACGCCCTTTCCCTGAGCTCTTTGCTAGAAAACCAAAACATTACTGTGTTCTTATGAGTTTTTGAAAGTTGGGACCCAATATGGTCATCGGCTCCGCCCCTCCTCACAGTTTCAGCTTTGTCCGCAAGCCGCCATGGGGCTAATGTTGCTAAACTGCTAACTGAAACTAATACGTCTCCATCCCATAATGCACAGCACAGCTGACTATGGCACCTGGATTAGTGCAAAATATAGTGCAGTACGTTTGCAGTTGGGTCTGTTCTAGTTTGGATCGTGTTCTCATCACAAACAGGGTTCATTTGAAAGCGTACAAAGCCCACCACCTCCTCAAGGAGGTCTCGGTACGCTTTTTTGGTGCGGACTCATGTGCGATTGTTGCATTCTCACATGCCCAACCGCGCCAACTAGGAAAACGAACTCTAGTGCAATTCAACTGAACTAAATAAGGCATGTGTGAAAGCGCCCTTAAATAAAGGATACCCTGCCTATATATCCAAACCCACATCTAGAACCATGGGTTTAGACACAAGAGCACGGCAGACTCCAAAATAGGGTCAACCTTCTTTGAAACAATGAAAAACAGAGGCTACAGAAGGGTTAACCTGTAGTTAACAAGCCTCTGTATTACTGCGTGGCTGCATGTGACTGACTGAGAATGACTGAGCTGAGGTAAAAGGCGGCTGGACCTGTAGAAGGCTGTCGCTGTGTCAAGCCTCCGATATGAGAACCGAATAATCAGCAAATCTAGCCAAACACACGCCCAGAGATATTGGCCCGAACTCTAATATTGCTTTTTTGAGTCTGGAGCTCCTATAAATTGAGAATGCCTTTGTCATCTCTGTATAAAAAGCGGCCTCGGGCACTGAGGGGGTGAGGGAAATGTGGAGAGAAGGCTGGGCTGGAACCACACTGGCAGTAGACGGAGAGGAGATGGGGGGTAAAAAGCTACGAACGACGTGTCACTCATCATCACTGACAGAATGACAGACACGCTGGTGTGAGGGATGTAAAATTTTGAGTGATTAGGGGGTGGGGCAAAATCAGAAAAACACGAAGAGAAAACCCCCTGCATTGTTGACGTCTACGCAAGTGGACATTTCAAACACAGCCAGTGGCGAGAAAAAGTTCTGGTATAATTATATATTTATGTATGCAAACATTTCTTAAACCTTAGCTCGGTCAGGACTTATCAGCACTTACTCAGGCGAAGCACATGAAACTTTATTCTAAATGGTAAATTCAGAAATTGATAATTGCTCGTATAACCTTGTGGTCATCCTCTACACTTTCTGGAAGGTTCCTCAATAAGCAGGTTGACTGGTAGGTTTGTTACGATGTAATGATGTGATGCATAGCCCCTACTGTTTGGTCTATAACATTTTTGAATCTATTCATGGTATAGGGATACATGCAGGGTGCCAAATAGTGCCCGACGAAAACCGATTTTGTTCAGATCTGCCACAATATTATCATCAAAAACATCCCTATCCACACTCGCCACATGGAGCTTCACTGTTTGGTTTGGGCAGTAAATAAAATGGCATCACATGATGACATCTGGTTCCATTTACTGCCACTGTAAAAGCCAAAGGTTGTTTTAAACAAGTGTTTTTAATGTGACGACATTAACAAAAATATAAGTTTAATAGAAAAAATGTATCTGATAATTATTTGTTTACAAGAGTGGCAGAATTACCATCAATATACCAAAAAGAAATTAGATAATTGCCAAGACAAATCTAAAAAAACAAACGAAAAAAAAAAACAAACAAAAATCCCCCCCGAAAAAAAGTGTGTGGAAACGATATAAAAAAAGCCATGTGTTACGTGTTGATGTCGTGCAAAACAAACAAAAAAAAAACACACAGTCATGGTGTTTAAATCAGCCACAAATTGCACATTTGTATTATTGCCGTCCAAATTGCACATATTTACTGATGCCCTGCATTTTTGCTCATATAAACTCGGTTTTGCATCCTTTGCACATCTCTGCTGCTTGACTATAGTACAGGTAAATACTGTATTTATCCTGAACGTAGCCATTCAACTTGCACTGAACGTTCTCTTGTCTTGTTAAGTTGTATTGTTGCTCTTGTGCTGGAGCCTGTTTGCACTGGTGTTCTGTTTCTATTCTGTTGTGTTCTGTTCTGCTCTTGTGTTGCACCATGGTCCTGGAGGAATGTTGTTTCGTTTTTACTATGTACTGTGTATATGGTAGAAATGAGAATAAAAACTACTTGACTTGACTTGACTTGATCCTAAACCTCTCAATTTAAGCCAGATCATTTTTGTGAGATTTCTGTGAGTGTAATGTGGGTTGCAAGTCCCACAAGACACTTTTACAAGCCTATACTACTGAAACAAAATTGTTTAATTATGTTTATTGTTCTTTTGATATTTTTCTGCTATGTTAGATATCATTCGACCTTTTGCTTTAATTGCTGAGGTTCACATTTAAGTAATAAGTGCCTGCAAAATATAGAGATCTAAATGAAAACAAAAAGAGACCACTGCAATTAATTTTTTTAAATCAGCATCACCAGTGTGTGTTAAACTTCTACACAAACTCCTTGTTCTGCTTTATGAGGGAGTGATCAGTGATCACCCAAATCACATCTTATTTACTGGGGAAAAGTATAAAACACTGCTGTAATCCACACTCTCCTCTCACAGGGAGACCAGCTGGATGTTGAAATCTGGATGCTCCGATCGATCGGCGGAAGATCGGTATCGGCTGATAATCAGGCTTTATGACTCGATCTGGACTCGTTAAACTCTCCGATCTTAGGAACCGATCACAACTGATGACGTCAATGTGGGAGGACTAGAGACGGGTACCGAACCCGATACTTTATCACCTAATTATAAAAGACAGAAGTATGGATAAACTCCCGCACACACACACACAACTCTCTCTCGCGCGCGCGCACACACACGCACGCACGTGTTTGTTGGAGCTGATCCGGGTCTGCCAGCACTACACACTTACTTCCAGCTGGGTAAAGATCTTGCGGATGTGGCGGAAACAGCCCTCGGCCGTGTCCATGTCCTCCTCGTAGCTCTGGGCCTTAAACACGGGCTGTGGCGCGTTGGAGAAGTACTTGTGGAACGGGAAATAAGTAGCAACGTCCTGCGGGTTCACCTCCCGACCCGCCTTGGGCCTGACCTTACTCATAAACTCCTCCCACCGAGAAATCACCTACAGAGAGACAGAGACAGAGAGACAAAGACAGAGAGGCAGAGAGAGACAGAGAGACAGAGAGAGAGAGAGAGAGAGATTAATAGGTGCCTCCCTCAGGCTCTCATGTATTTCTTATCAAATACTAAACCACCAAATATCACACTGACGATACCCAGTAGAGTTTAGATTCTCTGCCCGAACCCGACAGGGTCGCATGGGGCCGATATTACCTGCCGCTGTCCTTGGGCCGGGCCAGGTCAGGCCGTGATCAAGCATTTGATTTTTTAAATCATTATTTAATTAGCTTATTTGGTTGAGGAGCTATGCCAAATTTATAAAAATATGAATATTTTAGCAAAGTTAAATTGCTGCCTGTCATGCGCAGCAGCGCTCCAGTTCCTGCCTCTGGCCACATTACACCGGTCCTGCTGGGCTGTACTGTGCAGAGCTTAAAGTGCAACATGGAGCTTGAAAGCGTGAAGAAGAAAATAAATGAACTTTGAGCAAGTTTGGAGGAAAGTTGGCGGTGTCGAACCATTTCCAGCAAGTCGAGGGCAGGGACAACATTTGTGTCTGGTGTATTTCCTAAAAACTGCCACTGCCGCTGTTATTAGTTAGACTGACCTCACGCTTCGGCTGCTTATCCCTGAGCTCTGAACACTCCGAAAGTGAATAAACCAACGACAATTCCATCAACACTCTGAATTTACAAACAGTTTCAAAGGACCAGTGTGTGCTCAGAGCTCGGAGTGTGTGTTTAGGAACGCACCCACAGTTGAGAACGTGTGTAATAACGGCCCATGTATTAAAAAAGTGTCGGGTTTAAATCGGGCTCGGGCCGATCATTACAGTTAATGTGGGCCCGGTCTAAACTCTAATACACAGCTCAACTAGTGCAGCATCTCTATCACTACTGTCTGAAACAAATCCCACAGACTAACACCCACCTCCCCTCAAAACCCCCCAGCCAGGTCGGCCCGTGCGGAGCCGAGCTGATATAAAGACCTGAGAGGAGAGTTACAGGCGCTGTAATAAACTGAAGGGGGGCGGCATAAAGGAATAAATCAAACAAACTCCTGTCTAAAGAACGAGTGCAATGACTTAGGTGTCTGAATCCTGAGCTGGCAGAGCGCTCCTGCTACACTCATCATCTCTGCACCGCTCCCCTGCTCCCCACTCATCCTCCTGAAAATCCCCCTATTCTTCCCTTCCACGGGTCCCGGCCTCCATCCAGCCTCAGAGAATGGTAGACGGCTGTCTTTGTTTAAGGCCTGCAAGGAGACGCTCTATTTTAAGCAACACTGCTGATGAAATCAAGAAAGAAGAGGTTTCTGTATGATCTGGCATTTTCCCGAGTGTGTGTGTGTGTGTGTGTGTGTGTGTGTGTTTGTGTGTGTGTGTGTGTGGGCGTGCATGTGTGTCGTCTCATAGAAAAACATGACTCCTGAACCCAAACCCTTTCTGTACCTGCAAGTTTCTCTGGAAAAGAGGCGGAGCCATCACTCCCAGTTCCTCTTTCTCTGTTTTCCTGCCTGAGCTCTGACTGACAGCCAGCAGCGATATATCTCATTAAACCATCAGTCCTGATAACACCATCACCCCACAGAGGAGAGAGAGATTAAGAGACAGAGAGAGAGAGAGAGAGAGAGAGAGGGAGAGAGAGAGTGAGAGAGAGAGACAGAGAGAGAGAGTGAGAGAGAGAGAGAGAGAGAGATTGAGAGAGAGAGATTGAGAGAGAGACAGATAGAGAGACAGACAGAGAGAGAGAGTAAGAG
>JBBKCR010025762.1:0-11841 GCA_037577295.1 Ladigesia roloffi | reverse complement strand
CTCCCCGGTTCCTGACTACCCGCTGCTTCGCTTGGTGAAAAGGTTAAAGGCAGAGGAAGAATTTCGTGCTGTTCACTATGTGTTCAGTGGTGTGTTCACATATGAGCGATTGATCTCTTTCATTTTTAGATATTCCACTTCCCCGCCTCCTCCCTCCGTCACAGTTCAGGCGCAAATCCTGGGAGCGGCGGACGGAGTTCGTGTGTGTGTGTGTGAAACGGATTGGTTTCAGTTTCAGCCAAAACTTAAGTACTGTTATGTGAGGAAAAATAGTTTTGTGCATTCTGTAATAATGCCAGTGTGAAAATGAGATACTTTTCAGTTCCATCAATTTAATTAAAATAGTGCAATTTTATCTTGACCATTTTATGGTGATTTCTCTGCCTTTGAACATAGTTTTGTAGACTTAAGCACTTTTGTTAGACTTCAAAGTACCAGTCAGTCCCATCAGGCCCCTATAGCTCCACCGCTCTGTAAATTCTGAACGAGTGGGGGCCGGGCCGACATGTCAAGGTCACTGTAGCAATGGCGATGAGATATCTGAGTGGAGGTGGCATAATGACAGCAGTGCCTTGTGGGATAGCAGAGCCTTCTTCCCCATCTCAGGCCCCAACGTTACTGTCTACATGTGTGCGTGCACACACACACACACACACACACAGGCACTCTGACCTTGACATACCAAGATTAACTGTGACACACATGACTCACTGAGTGACACCTCAAACATTGCTTCTTTTTTTTTTTTAATTAAACAATATCTCCACTTTCTTTGCTTCCTTAATCTTGCAAAGGAGCTCCAATTCGATTTTGGTTAATTATATCATGACACAATATGAATCTTTTCTACACCAGCATGACTGTGCCCCAGTGAAAATGCAAGTTCCATAAGAACACCGCTGGATGCGTTTGGTGTGGATGAACTTAACTGGGCCGCCCAGAAGTCTGACCTCAACCCCAGCCAACACCTTTAGTATGAACTGTAATGGAGATAATGCATAGGGCAGCACTGCAAAACACATAATCCAAGCATCCTAGAGAAAAGCCAAGAGAAAATGTACTGAAAATGAGAAAAATAAGTACAAATATTTAGATATATTTAACAATAGAATTTGCTAGCATCTCTCATTTCAAAGAAATACATATTTTTAATATATATTTGTTTGCTTATAACTGGCTAGCACATCAGAACATACCTTTTGTGTATTTCACAGTTGTGGAGTTTGTATAAAAATGGTGGGATGCACCAAGTAAAATTTCAGGGCAGTAACTGTCAAGCTACACTGTTTTATCTGTGCATCTGTAGATTATAGTTAATTATTCAGCTCGTATCTCTGTTTCTATCCCTTAAATCTGAATTCCACTACCCCACACTGTCTCCACTGTCTGTGAATTACACTTGCTCTTCCCCTTGGCTCCCCTGTCCTCCTCTCTTGTATGGTTTGGCCCGATATTGCCCCTGTGAAACTGGCCTGAACATTAAGTTATAGCATCAGCATTCTCCACTCTGACTGACTGTAGCCTAATAAATGGAAGCCTGCCAGTCTCCTGGGTGCTTTATGGGCTAGACTTTATTCTGAAGAGTTCCCATGAGGGCTGACCTGCTGAACAGAGATGACCACAGCTCACTAATGAGGGAAACTCCTCTAGACAGAAGAATTACAACAGTCTCTGAGCTAGTGAATGTAGCTTGCTTTCCAAGTCTTTTCTTGAGGGGCAGTCAGCCAAGACATGTCTGAACAAAATACATAGAAAGCTGCTAGACTTTGGATATGACTAGGTGTTGAAAATGCTGATACAAAATGCTCTCATGTTCCAAGTGTTAATGAAACAGTGTGAAACATGCATTAAAGAGTTTTAGTTCTATTCAAGTTAACCTTAAACTCAGACACCCTTTACACACTGCCAGTGTAATGCATAATATAATCACCACACATTTCAGAATCAACCTTTACAAGCCCATGCATGCTCCAGTGTTTTTGTGTAAATTGTCGTAGCAAGGGCTTAAACTTGACCCATAGGCCTACACTCTTCTATTCTGTCAGGTCATATATCTTAAAAAATCCCCCTCTGACTAAAGATTAACACCCCGCCCCCAATCGACAAATACACAAAAGATGTGATGTTTGCAAGACATGCAGATGTTGCATCTGTTGGTCCAAGATCAAATCTGTAAATGATGCTCAGTATTTAAACCTACAACCCATATGCTGATATTCAATGCTGTATTTAAAGGTCTGGCTATGACATTTTAATTCAATTAAATATGTGACTGGATTTTACAGATTGTGGGAAACCAGCAAAGTTGTCAAAATCAGTTGCCTGCTGCAGCAAAATTACAAATATGTACAAACAGATTGTTTTTTGTTTAAAACATCATGACGATTTCCAGTCTGGATGTTCAAGGGATGGGGCTTCAAAATATATTTTGGGTTTAAGTTCAAAAATATATTTTGGACGTAACTCAGCAAGCATGTCTTTCCCAAACAGAGAGAGAAAATGAGTCTTTGAGAGCAAGGACAGTTTCTAGACTTAAGTTCACACATATTATTTTCATTCCAGTATTTCACTGGACATAAATAGCACACCCTTGCCCACAGCCAGAGGGAAAAATAGAGTAAAACTGAGAAAAACGAACTCACCTGCCACTTTAACTTCATATTACATTATTTCCAACCACATATTACTTTGCTCAAAAATAAAAGTGTGAGTAAATATGCATCACAAGGCACTGCGAGTCAACTGCATGAGTCCAATTTGAACCCCCAGTCCCTTGAGCGGGGTAATTAGTCAGCTCCATCTTTCCAAACAGGTTCAGCGATGCATAGAATATAAAAACATCCTTGGTCCCCACAAGCACAGGCAGGGTTATGATTCATCTAGTTAAGACAGAAAAGCCCCAGTAGCAATCCCCTAAATCTTTGAGCAGGCCCACCACTAGAAAATATTGTGCTCAGTGTTTTTTTCTTTTTTAAATGCCAGAACTATTCAGCCTTTTTTGTATTTTGTTTACTGCCTGGTATATCTTCTTTCTCTCTGCAGAAGACATGTAGAAGACAAAGCAGGATTGATTCAGTTCAGCTCAATTAGATTCGAGTCAATTGATCTTCAATGTCGTTATACAGGTGCAGCTTTCCAATGGGGCTGTTCATATAACAAACATTGCAAGTACAGCGCAAAACTAGTAAGGACAAACACATAGACATTGGACTGCATTAAACCTGCTGCACTGTAGACGTTAGTGTTCTTACCAACAGAAAGAATGGAAGTAAATCTCACCAAAACTTTAGGATTCACATTGCTAGTAATCAGGTTAACTTTCAATTATAAAGCAATAGGTGTTTAAATGATAACAACTTTCAGTACTGAGTATACTTTTTTTTATTCCCAAACTGTGTGCACAACACTATTAAAATTGGGACTAATCATAAACAATTCCCAAAAATATTTAAATTTTTGTTATTAGCTAAATTGTGTATATTTATTTCTAGAGCATCTACACTCTTACATGTCAACTTAAAAGATTTACATGGAATTAAACACAAGTTCACTAATTCTATACTGGACAACAATCAAAAAGCAAGAGCAAAAATAATCATGTTTAAAAGGACAACCTGTTAAGAGTATGTTTTGTATGAATGTAGATCAATCACAACTTACATCTAGGCTGAGTTTTACCCAGGTGCGATTCTTCCTGTAAGACCACTGGTGCTGCTGTGTAAAGAAAAATATTTTCATAGCAATGTGAATTCTACTGCAAACATGTGTGATTATCACTGAGTAACAATAAGGTACCACATAGAAGGCTCTGATTTAGAACCCTGATCCTTATTACGTTGACCAAAATGGCCATGCATGTGTCATAACAATGTTGGGGCAGAGATAAAGAGGATCTGAACCGACCGCTGACTGTGTGGTAGATATGAAAGGGTTTAAAAATTTCTTCTCCTTAGGCCAATATGAACCATCTGTCATAGGCTGAATGATGAGCACCTTAAAGTACCAAGTTCCTCCGGGAGGTTGGAGGTTAAGGGCAGTCTGTATGTGTACAGTGTGTGTCTTCTGATGAATGGAGCTCCGAATCTATAGCGGTCTCACATGATGGGCAGTCTTTGTCGAGCTCCTCGGCTTGGTGATGGTTATATCAAGGCAGCATGATTCAAATCCTTCTTACACTAAACAGCCGGGGGGATGGGACTGATACAAAAATCAATTCACTCCACCACTACACTGTGCCTGCCAATCACAGCGAGAGAGCACACTCCAAGGAGCAAGCGGAGGTCATTTCTCGGCATGAGGGAAACAGCTGACTGTCAAGTAGAAAAGATTCTCTATCAGCCATCCAGGAGACATAGAACAAAAATCACTTATTTTTGGAGCAAAGCTAAAAGAAAAAACACTACTGAATCCATCAAGAACGTGTTATTGAATGTCTTGTGAAGAATGGGAAGAACCTTTTAGAAGGTTAGCCCTTAGAACATATTCCTAAAATCTGATTTCAGTAAATAATAACGGTGCAAGTCTGAAACTGGTGTGTGTTCACGTACATGCTCGCAGTTTGCTGCTTTCACTCGACACCACCAGCCACTCTCCGGACGCCCGACCTCTGTGGGTTTTCCAGACCCACTTGTGGGCGGAGACTATGCTGAAAGTTGGCAAGAGTTCATAGATGTTTTTTGTTTGTTTCTAAGACCTAAAATAAAAGAAATTTGGGAGTTTTGTGTGTGATAACATTGTAAAAGCTCCACAAGCATTTGAAATATTACAACAATTTCTAGTTTCTATGTGACACAGAAACACCAAACAAAGGTTAGCATGATGTCTGACACCTCAAGCATCAACACAAACCGAGGGCACTCGACTGACGAGTTTAAAAGTTGTAGTAACATAATGTGGCAATGAACATGCTGGAGACAAAACAAAAGATTACATAGATGAAGGCAATTTTAATAAATGTTGTTTCCCACCAAATCATTCTACTCAGGCCAAGAAAATGTTTAAATAAGAACAGACTGTGGGTGCATGTTACAGTGCCTTCTTAAGTATTTATATATGGTTAGCTTAAATTTAGCTTCAAAATATGCCAACTTGCTTTAACATCCGGGGGATTAGGAGTTCACATGGACTGATGGTGTGCAAAGCAGCCAGTATTTGTATCTCTTTTGGTAATTGTTGAGGGGGGAAATGTATTGGTATTCAATAAAATTCAAAATAGCCATAATTCTCCTCAAACATATTTTGTTTGTCATTGAAACAACAGATATCCATTTGTTTAGCTTGGTGTAGTTTTCCTCATCTTTAGTTTTTCTGAAGTTCTACCATAAGATTGTGATTGGTTGTTTCAAAAACAATGTTGTAAGCGTTGGGTGGGATGACAGTCCCGTATTCCCAGTACAAGGGCAGGCACGTCCCTCTAAAGTCCACCTATGGGGCCGGGCCTGTGCGCACGTACTTTGGTCTCTTGAGGAAATACAGCTTTTTCTTGACTCAAATAAGTATTTGTTCAAAATAGGTATTCATAAAAAACACGTTCTTTACGCCTTTCCGAATACTGTATTCAGTTTCACCCATATTAAGGACATTCATGTTGGTATTTAGGCTTCCATGTGGTGGTGTCAGAAGAGTCTAACCCACTATGGCCAAGTGTGTAATTCACTCTATAAAAGAAAGGTGACTTTATTGTGTTTTATGGAAATTTGGAAGAATCTCGCATATGTGGACATAATTTTTATTTAGAAGAAGTGTATCATATAAAAAAATAATGCTTAGTTTCTATTGTAATTAGGTTCCCATAAGGCCAAATAGCAAAAAAAACCCCAAAAAAACCAGCTTGGTTCTTGGGAGGTTAAATCCGTTAAGCCAAGTTTTAAACTGTTTCAAGTTCAAGTGACTGTGTAAATTGACTTGATTGATTCAAGTTTATGTAGTGTTCATTTAGGGTGTACACTTCAAAACATACTTCACACATTTGTTTAAAGAGCAATCCAAAGTTCTTTAGGAAACAAAAATTTGGTTAATTTTCAAATGGACCTTTGGTTACCTCGGTAACTGCACATATAAATGGCCATATTCTAATCACACGCTTTCAAATGAAGCATTTTAGCCAACAGAGATCAGGCTTAATTGTGATTTGACAAAACACTTGCCATAAAATTTCACATTTGTCAATTTTTCTAAATTATTATTCCTCACCTCAAAACGAAAGGAATATTAGATAGAACAGAGTGAACTGTATAGTTGAGGCACATTTGAACCCCCTCATCCCTTGAGAAGGGTACTTAGTCCAACTTTCATAAAAGGTTCAATGATGCATGCAATATAAAACCATCCCTAGTCCCCCAAGCACAGTTATGATTCATCTTGTTAGGACAGCAAAGCCCCAACAGCAATTCCCTTAAATCTGTGAGCTGGCGCACCCTTCTAAAAATATAAGTGCCCAATGATGTTTTAATACAGAAGCTAGGTTTCCAGAACACTGGTGGCTTGGATCCTATTCAAGTGCCTTCTTTCTTTAAAACACCTCTACAAACCTCTGGATATCCAGGTGTTTCCCTTGTAAAACCCAATAAAAAAAATTCAAGTACTATTTGGGAGGATGCCATAGAAGAACCACTTCTGATTCCCAAAACAAGGACAGATGGCTATTTAAAGAACCATAATTGTGAATGAAATTGTGCAGAATTAAAGAATCTTTTTAAGGTACAGAAACCTCCATTGGTCCTGTAAAGGGATTTGGTCCTGAAGAGGGTGGTCTATAATAAAAATGCTGACTAAAGTACAATATTAATGGATCTAATTTTACAAAAGGGAAGTTCATTTGAGGGGATAGGACAATTCTTTTATATTGACATTGGGAGCCCTGCGTGACAATGAGGCAGTGGGGCACCGAGAGTGTAGTACTGCAGAAACAATTCTAATTGATGAATTATGCAATGTGATTTAGAGTAGAGAGGGTCATCAAAAGGTAATGGATTCTAACAAGTGAACAGTCATTTAGGGTAACAAGAACAGCACAAACGCACACATAGGCACGTAGTCACTGGATGCTAAACTGGTTTCAGTAGAGGGTGTACTTCACTGGTGCACTTGAACAGAACATTGTTTATGAAATATCAATACGTTGTCATTGCATTTTACCCCACTTTTATTTATTGGTAAATCAAAAAAAGAGTCCCAAACATGAAGAACTGTATTGTGTGTTTATTATGCAAAATATCTCAAATGTAAACATTTAATTGAGCAGTAATGTAGCCAATATTAATGTTTTCTTCTGTGCAACAATACTAAACTGCACAACTGCAAGACACAACACTGCTGCACAATTACTTGGCAAAACAACCGAATGTCATATAACAGGAAGCAAAACTGTAAGCATCCTACAGGTCAAAATCTGTTTACTGTATGATTTTGTAAAAGATTATTTACTACATTATTTCATTAAAATCTTAGATGTTAACCTCATCTAACTAGTTCTGGGGCACCTCTAGAAGAACAGGAATTTACCTCTGACTCATAAATAACACTTTCCATACAAAATCTGAGTGGAAAATGTGATATAACTGAAGCTGAAGTGTAGTCTACTCCCTGAATCAAATTACCAATCAGCACAGCCGCTTTAGCATGATATGCTCAGCTGAACAGTCAGCATTAGCATGCATGGAACACAACCTTAATGACTTTGATTGGTACAAAATAAGGAGAAAGAGAGATAAATTACTGTTTGCGAAGCCTAAATGTCAGGTCATTTAATAAAAACCTGCTAAAATTGCCTGAGACCTGAGGGACAAGGCCTGGAATGAGTCATCAGCAGAATACAATTGCCCGTTTCCCTACGGTACACCTTACCTCCCCACTTAAATGTCATTTTATCCAGCCTGCCACTGACAAGATCATATTTCTTCCACATTACAAACAGCTTTTGATAAACAAGTGCGAGCTACTAGACCCCCAGCACCTCCTACTTGAAGCGCTAATCCGCTAACTGGCCCAGCTGCAGAGAAGGACATTACTGAAAAAATAATCTCCTGTAATGGTGCCGAGGATTTTGGAGTGGGTGATTAAGAAGCAGGTCTCTGGAGAGTAAATGTGAGGCCTTTGAAGTTTCTGGTGCAGTAACATATGTGTTTTCCCTGGAAAAAGTGATAGGACAGCTAGATGTGTTCATAATTTTTGAAAAATCAGTGCAAATGACAAGGACACTGGAGAGGTGCTGAAAGATAGATTGAGGAAGGACTAAATGAGAGAAAGAAAGGACACAAAAGAGGAAGGAAGGAAACTTACATTAGTGCTGAGCATTGTACACAGGTTTGCTGAAGGAAAGTAAGTGACACATTCAGAGGAGGTCCATTTTCTGTTCTTTTTTCAGTGATGTTTGCTCGAGGACTTCACATAAGAAGACTTTACAATCCCACATGATAATTAACATGCTTATAGCCTCACATGGCTGACCTGAAATAAGATATTTGTGACCCTAGGCAGACATGTCTCTTCACGCTAGCACACTTGAATTGGGATATTCAGAAGGAACTTATTGGGGAATAGCTCAAAGACCATTTGCTTACCTTATGAAACTGGAGTGGCGCATGACCCTAGCTCATTATGAAATATTCTTAATAAGGCCAAAGGAAAAATCTAGTGATTCATTAACCAATTTCTTGTAATGTAAAGGTTTAAACCTCACAAAAATGACAAGACTGCATCACTACCACATTCTTTGGATGCATGCCAAATTTCATGAAATGTCATGATGGTGTAACATTAAAACTGCGGCCTGATGAACGGCTGTAAATACATGGGGCATTTATTAATTTAACTGTCAGTATCAAGTGGTGCACTTAGAAAGGACTAGAGTAAAATCCCACTATCAGAGGCAGCCATTTCTTCCTTGTGTATGGAATCTATGCAATTCATCCTGAAAGGAGCTCTGGATGAGCTATTATTCTGTACATTAATTATTCATCTGTGTAGCACTAAATAGGTGGTTTGGCCAAAAATCAAATATATATGTAGTTTCCCCCTTACCACAAAGGTAGCAAATCAGAATGGTAATAAGATGTTATGAAGATTGTAGTCACCAGTTCATGAAAATTGGCATGTCTAGGTCATCACATTTGCTTTAGATATCAAAATGCATGTGATACCTGAGGAAAGGGCTGCAAAATTTGGAGCAGATTGGTTTCACATCAGTTTGTGAGAACATACTAATTAAAAAAGCAGAAACTGCTATAGCTATACACATTTCAGCTACATTTATACCCCACATGGACAAAAGTATTGGGCCACACCTGTTTTTCAGGGTTTATACTAGGTCCCATACTGCCAGTGAAGGGCAATCTTAATACTTCTGCAGACCAAGACATTTCAGACATTGTCCAGACATCCACATCTTTATGCCATATAGTGTGTATGGTATATGCACAAGAGAAGAATAAAAACACACACATAAGAATAGGACTGAGTGGTTTCCACACATACAGTACATACAAATCACATAAAATACATGATCACACATGCGAAAATGCATTTTTTTTTTTTTTTTTCACTTTTCCCCTTGGCCTTTAACAACCATAAATTCTGTTAAACAGGCTGTGGGGGTCAATCGCGTCGAGCTCTTTGGTCGCTAATTTAGCATGCAATCAAGTTATAGCCATCACGTGGCAGCACCCAAACATACAAAGTGCAGTTCAGAGGCCCGACTGCGGCTTGTGACAGGCGTGGTAATGGAGGGCTGAGCGGATGAGGGATTCAGTGCTTTGAAATGTCACAGAGGAGTAAACGGTAGTGGAGGGGGCCATTAATTAAGGAGAAAGGAGACAGGGCACCACAATAACAGGCTAATACGAGAAAGCTAAATAAGGGCTTCGCACAGCAGCCCACTAGCGTGAGTCAGCGGGGGGAAGGCGGAGGATTTGGAGAAAACAGAACAAGACAGAAGCCTGATGCGGCACAGAATGATCCGAGAAGCGTCGCTCAGATGGCAACCGCAAGAGGGAGGACATCAGAAGAAGAAATGTTTTAGCTTTATGGGACTGGATCTGCTTTTTGACACTCAAACACATCAGAGAAACCCTAGACTTTAATAAGAATGATTGTGATAGCAGCGAATTAACTAAAAATATATGCTCCTCAAACTTTCTTTTTTCTCTTAACCCAAGGAGGACTTGACCACACACATTTTTGTCAGGGTCATCCCTATGCTCCCAGGAACCAATGCTCCTACAGGCTTTTAATTTCATTACAATATTCATGTCTAACCATGGTCTAAAGACAAGTGCACCAGTGCCTCCTATTTTGAGCTCCTTTGAACCTTCAAAAAAGGTTTGCCACTCAGTTGGTTCCCACATTTAGCCCCAAATTTTCCCATGGTTGTATCCAGATGTTCACACTAAGATCACATCTGGCCCTTTGAGACTATACAAATTTTGCATAACTTGGCTGTACACACAACATTTACCTGTATATGTGTCGAATACTCTTTATGCTATTATTTTTACACCCACCCATATAGATAAATGGTTTTAACACAAATGTGAATCACATAAAAGCATGAATACATATATTTCGTAGATAACAAAGTCCGAAAACACACCATAAATAAAGCTATTAAGCACGTTTGAACAGTTCGAGGCCAGCGTGTGAGGATAATTTTTGGTGAATTGTTGGCAAACTTCATTGCTAGCTGCATCAGAATTATGGTTCCACTTTAAAAGAACTTCAGATCCTAAATAAATAATCAATGATTTACTACGTGTAAGTTAAATAGTCTGAAAAAGTGCCTGTAATTTATAAGATGCCCAGCATTCCTTTTCCAGTTACACAAATGCTCAACGAAATAGGGCATGGCTGGTGGGATTTTCTCCAGTACTTTTTATATGATCCACTTGACACATTGTATAAATAAATAGTCAGGTGAATAGTTTTAAGAACTATTTTTTTAAACAAAAGTGAGGCCTGGCATTCACTCACATGTCGAACAAGTCCAAGTGTGAATCCCAGGGATGAGCAATCATTGCCACCTGGTGGAAAAAGGTGAATAGTAAAACGTTCTGAACCTCTAATGAAGGTTTAAACGAAAATTAAATGAAAGCAAGCAAGTAAAAAGGCAAAAAAGAATATGGTACAAAAACCAAAACATCCAGGTGGCAGATGAAAAAGCCTTAATAAGAATTATTTTTTTCTTAACATCATAAATTGATATTCTTCACAAAAAAATATTTTAAATGATCTTTTACTGAGATTTTTGAGAGGAAAAACATATGGTATGTGTTCCTTTTTAACCTTTTTAGCCTCACATAGACTATAAGAGCTGGTATGATTTGTTTAGAATTTTTTTTAAATATATATTTCTTTTTATGGCGTTATACTCCACCATAACCGAAGTAATGTAAATTAATTTAAATGTTTGGTTTAATTTGGGTGGGCTCAAATGGTGCTGATCGGATGAACTACATCTGATATATTTGACTAAATATATTTGAAATATATTTGGTCCTTTGTACCTTTTTTCTTGATTTCACCCTGTAGAAAATTTTAAAAAGAAACTTTTCAGGTATAAAGAGATTTAATAAAATTATATGCATTTATTCCTACAGGATGAATTTTATTTCATATCACCAGCTTAATCTTGATTATAACTATTTGTTATCCAGCAAATTTGGATTAAGTGTGAGATATCCTCCCATGCAGCGGCCTTTCCTCTCTTCCCAGCAACCTTCTTCTTCGCTGACACGTCCAGGACCAAACTCAGACTCATCTCAAAGCAACCGACACTAAAAGCAATATCTTTTTGTCAACAGCCTACCTTTGTCAATATACTTTCAAAAGGCTTATTCGAGATTTAGA
>JBBKCR010025732.1:0-11843 GCA_037577295.1 Ladigesia roloffi | reverse complement strand
GAGAGTTTCAGGACAGTGTAGAACCGGAGGAGAGTTTCAGGACAGTGTAGAACCGGAGGAGAGTTTCAGGACAGTGTAGAACCGAAGGAGAGTTTCAGGACAGTGAGAACCAGAGGAGAGTTTCAGGACAACAGAGCTAAATCTTTTTGCAGGAGAAGTGTGGGATGATGGATCATCCCGAGGGGTTTAGCCTACATACTCTGCGCTGAAGTCCGTGTGATTTTCTATCGAAAAATCCTACAGGAAAGAGACTTTGCTGGAAGGACGCCGGCCTGAAATGCTGAGGCTGCATGTCGGAGCAATTAAAGAGACGAGGACGCCGAGCAGCAGAATTCAACCCACAGCTGATATTGAGCAACATTCCGTTGAACGAGACGAACACGGAGTCAGGACACCGAGGCCTGCTGGACAGGAATGTCTCCTGAAAATCACGTACACAACTTCACCCTTCAGTCTACACTCGACTGGATGAGACAGCATGTCCAGTTAAATTAATGTCTAGACTTTTTAAGTTGATTTGTCATATGTACAAAGAAATCCTTAGAGAAATTCTTACCCAAACCCCTTTCAAAGACAAAAATAAGACATTAGACTTAAGACAGGAGGGCAAAGAAAATAAAAAGTGCTGCAGCAATAATCCCTGGCAAGATGCATAAAGTGAATGTGGATGTATGTTGCATAGTGTGATGTGTGACTGCACAGTGTAAAGTTGAGACACAACCGTGAGAATTAAAGATGTAATTTTTGGTTGTGGTACAAAACTTACTATCCTAAACTAATACAAATAGCCACCAACAGAACCGTGCATAAAAGTTCCGAAGCAGTCATGATCGAAAACAGCATTCAGGAGGAACTGCCAAGAGTTCAGACCATAGTAGAAAAATGCCAATAAAAAAAATAAGGTGGAAAAGTGGTCAAAGGGCGCCCTCTGCTGGAGAAATGGGGAAATGTGGTGTGATGACCTAGTGTGTAGGATACTCTGGTTCGAATTCTACCTTCAGCATACCAAAGTGCTCCATGGAGACTGCCTCTTGTAGATAGGAAGTGGACGTCTCTTTGGATAAAAGTGAAGTCAGAATTGAATAGGCTGTGATTGAGTTCAGTTGTGCCAATGCAGAAAAAATTACCATCTTCTGAACTCTAAGGGCTCAAAAAAAAAAAAAAAAAAAAAAAGCAAAACTTGCCAACCAACCAAAACTTAACACCAACAGCATACAATTTTAAGATTAAAACTAGGGCAGCACACCAATTTGACACACAGGACAAGAATCATTGGACTAGATATAACCACCCCCTCATTGGCTGAAAACCAATGAACAAAAGAGCTCAGGACACATGATCCACAAAACCAGTTTTTCCACACAAATGAGTCCTGAGCAGAAATGATTCCAGGTTAAAGTGCACTCACAGCTTTGAGGTGTAAAATCTGAAGGTACCCAAGGCAGCAGTTTGCAAGGTCTTGAGTGACCAAAATCACTGGTTGGTTTCAATTAAGACCCAGGAGACTGACCCCAGATCTGTCAACCTATAATACCACATGGTGTTTTAACCGAACTGACAGCAGGTTCAACCCCAGTCCAGTCTGGACATTTGACAGCACAACGAAACTCCGACACAAGACCAGCTGCAGTAAAGTCGCAAACATTTAATAGAATTTCAAAAAAATGTACAAGATGCACAGTCACATGAACTGGCTACATTTAAAAACGGTGGCAGTGAATCCAGAGTAAAATGTATTAAAGTCCATTCATTTCTAAGACGCCTTAAAAAAAAACAACAACAATTAAGTTACAATATACAGAAAGCACACGGTGCTACAGTCTCTGCAAATCTCAACTAGGAGACTTGGGCGGCAAGATCCTTGATGAGTGACGACTTGAGCTGCGAGATGGAGGCGATCCTCATCTGCTTCTGGCTGGAGTACTTGTTCTTGACCGCCTAGAGACAAAAACAGTCAGTTTCTGCAGTGCACAACTGAGTGAACCTGGTTTAGAAAGTAAAGTGAACTCACCAGGTGTTTGGTGAGTCCCTCGTTGACTTTGACCACATTTTTGGCGATGTGCTGCATGACTGGGATCAGGCTGTCTTCAGTGTAGCCCATATAATACTGCAGAGTAGGTGTCTGGAGCAGGAGAGAATCAGTGGGACATCTCAGTATTCCCATTATAGAGGGACATCAGGAAAACAATTACACTTAGAATGACTGAACTTACCCATTCTCCACAGTTGAAGACCTTCTGCATCAGAGCGAAGGCAGCACTGGCGACCTGAGAGGGCGCGAAGTGCACCATGTCATAATCCACCATGGTGAGCTCTGTGAAGTACTTGGCCAGAGTGTGGTGCTCCGCTGTAACCTGCACAGAGACGGCACTTGTTTGAAATCTCAAAACGGCTTAGGTATCAGCTGCTTGAGGTCGGAAGCAGGGTTCCCAGACTTCCTCACAACTTCCCCAGACCAAAAAGTAGGATTTCTCCCATCCTACTGCATAAAGAAATGTAAATATATGGTTTGGGTGCTTAGCATTTATGGGGGTTCGAGTTCAACAATGCATTTACACCACTGTTAAACAGGTGGTCCAGTGTGCTGAATGGACCAAAACCTCACATCTCCATCTCTGTCCCCCCTGTACATAAAATGTCAGAACAGAACAGGTAAAATGTCAGAACAGCTCCATCGGCTGTAAAGCTGCTGCATGTGGACAACTGGAGAAGCGCAGTGATGCAAGTTGAGGTGGATCTTTCCATTTGCATTTTAAAGTGTCACATTTTTAGAGTGGGCGGTTCTGAGCAGAACAAAGAGGCATAAACCCCAAGCCATCAAATTCACAGCTTTGCCTGTCTGGAGAAGCCTTTACTGGAATTCCAGAAACTCCCTGACCCACAGGAACCCTGGGAAGGAGAGTTTTACCTCTCCGATTTTCGAAGCCCTTCGGAGGAACTGGAGGGGGAAAGGTCGGCCGAAGCTGAACTTCAGAACCCGCAGGATCTTCATCTCCATCTCGCGGATCTGGGCGGTGGTGTATGCGTGGTCCGTCACGAAGGCGAAGTCGGCGATCTCGGGAGGGTACATCTCCTCGTACTTTGAGGCGATGAACATGGCGGTCACGCCAACGAGCTGCAGCTGCTTCTTTGGAACGGAGTTATCCTGAGGGGAGGACAAAAACACATTAGTCTTGGTTAAATTCAATGGTGTATTGTTATTAATTTCTGCCATTATGTGGCCATTATAAAACCACACTAGTTTCTGCAATTAGAGCACCAAAAACAAGCTATAATCCAATACTTTATGGTACTAGAAGCCTATATTGCCATTTAGTATCATGTTCTGTCCAACTCAACTTTACCCAGATATCATGCCTCAGACCACAACATGGAAGGCCACCTACCTGGAGAAAGCGATCGATGATGGCCACAGTCATGTACATGGTCTCCTGCAGCAGCCTAAACTTGATCTGAACCTGGACGAGCCAGTCAATCAGGATGGCACGCATATTCCCAGTGACTTCCCTTCCCTCCAGGTACCTTGGTCTGACAGCCTGATCAGACTGGAGGAAAAATAGAAACATGTCAAGCTCAGCAGGAGAAGGAGGCCCAAGCAGTCTGGAAAAAGGAACCTGACCAACCTCAAGTTGCCGGAGGTACTTATATATGTCCTTCACGTATTCACTGCAGAGCATGGGATTGTCGTAGTCGTCTGCGTCCACGTCCTTGATGTTGAGCAGTACGTCGGAGAAAGCTTGGCACAGGTCGTCCGGGGCGCAGCCGGAGGTTTCCATCGGCACAGGAGACGACGGCTCAGGCAACATCTGCAATGTTTGAGACATCTCAGGTCAAGCAGAATACAACACAGTAACAGAACCACATCAGCACCATATTTACCCCTGTTCTGTTCATGCATATTGAGTAAAAGTGGCCCTTTAGTCCACAGATGGAAAGTTACATCTCTACATTTAACCGATTGCCAAAGAAAACCGTGCACATCCAACAAGGCTGCACTCAGGTAGCAGTGTCTTGCTCATTAGTGCTGGGATTCAAACCAGGACCTTCTGATAACAGGGGCAACTCCCTAACCACCCCAAGTTCCAAACTGAGCTTCATTAATGAGTGAGGGTTACTCAAGGCTTATTTAAAGTCTGCCAAATTCCTCACATTTGCACATTCAGCTGCATGCAACCCAATATAGATACAGAAGAGAGGCCTCAGCAGTTTGAACACAAGGAAACACCTAAATGCATTTTATTTAGCAGTGCTCATGTAATGACCATTTAAATTAGTTTAATTACATTTTCCCCAACGGTTTAGCATCAGTATTTTGACAAAAGCTAATAAAGTTGAGTAGTAAATGCACCTGCCCTGCATTAACACACCCTTGTAATTTGTATTTGCTATTTTAAGGTGTACTCACTGTTCACATAAATGTACAAACATGTGCATTTTACTTTCAAACATGGTAAAACTATTTTCTTTTTACTTTTCATTGATTAGAAAGCATAACAAAAACAGTAAAGCCTCACCTGAACCTCTTTTTCCACTTTTGCCTCCTTTTCTTGCTTCAGGGGCTCAGGAGCCTTCTGCTCAGGAACCAGGGGGGCAGGCTTCACATCCTGCTGCAGAGGGAATATTCACCATGCAGTTCACACAATAAAGGGATCATGACAATGCATTTAACTGAAACGTTTAAATATTTTACCTTTTTCCTAATAGGCTGCCGGGCCAGTCCAGCATTACCAATCTCCCCCAGGGCAGCTCGCTGCCTCAGGGCAGGCTTGTTTGCAACAACTCCTTTCCCAGCAACTGCATTCTGGTTCTCGCTGCTGGACAGGCGAGTGCTCTACATATAAAAATATATATACACAAAATAAAAATAAAATAGGCTCCAGGTTAGACAACAGTGAAAAAGGCCACATTTACCTAATCTCCCACTACTGGAGTAAAGAATCCAGCAATCAAACGAGCACTTAAAAAGCTACTTAAAAAACCCACTAGTCAACACTATCTTCTAAATATCTTTCTTTAAAGATTTTTGACATATTTCTGTTTGTAACATTCATGCAAAGCCCACTGAAAGGCCTAGGGCGTGATCATGTGCTACAGAAACAAACTCGCAAGTAAGGTTTATTTACAGAAAAACATACACAAGTCCACAAAAAGGATTTAAAAAAAAAACAATTAAAGGTGGGTCAGGTTTTAAGAAAAGTCAAAAACACTTACCCTTGTGATTCTTAGAGCCATTTCTGAGCTTGTGTAGCTGTGGATTCCGAAAGAAAGTCTGAACTAAACAGGCTGTATCCTGCACAGCACGTCCCTCGGATTTAAAATTCCCACATTCGAACGTGATTCGCTGCGTTCCAGCGCCTCCCAGGCTCTGATTGGCTGAGCCGCACCTGATAACAATGCGCTGCCAGGGCAACTAATGAGCACATGACCAAAAAAGGCGGGGCTTTTAGAGAGCCTGTGACTCGTTTATCGCCTCCTGAGGACCCGGAGTACACGTGGGTGCTGGGTGGACTAAAGTATCGGGACGGCCGACCATTAGACCAATGGGGACTTTAATGACATTTCATTAAAATCCATAGAATTTAATCTGGAGTTGGTCCTCCCTTTGCAACTATAACAGCTTCCACTCTTCTTGGAAGGCTAGAGTACACGTGGGAACCAATGAGTTCAATTCAACTCAATTCAATTAAAAAAACTATTATTCAGATTTTATTCGTCACATAGTTTCATACATGGTACGACATGCAGTGAAACCCCTCACCTAGAAGCAATATTAAAGATAAGTAAAAATTAAGTAAATGCAAGTAAAGATTAAGTGCAGATGCATTGCCAAGTACATACATAAATATATGATAAACATATAGAGCTGTATTGAGTGGAGTTCTGTGTATATCATTGTGACACCTTACCATAAATATTAAAATAGACAGAAACAAGTATTGGGACACTCGACTTTTGCATTTAAATCGATGGACTTTAATATGCTGTTTGCCCCTGCCACAGCCTCCACTTTTCTGGGAAGGCTTGTTCACAATATTTCGTTGTAATAAAAGTTTCTGTGGGAATTTAAATATTTTCTTCTCAAAGTTTGTTCCTAGTTCCGCCCCCTGGGGACCTGGAGTGTACGTGGGAACAAGCGGGTTAAAAAACTGCACTTAATGGACAAAATTATTTTTCGTTTTTAGTTTTATTGCAATTTTTTTTTATTTACTCTTAACCTAGCTCGGCATTTGTGTGTTGCCAGCAAAGAAAGAATTTCATTGCACAGAAAAATGCAGTTTCCTCTGTACACAAGGCAATAAATGCTTTGAATCTTGAATCTTAATGTGTTAAATGTCGAGAAGGGCCCACTTTTAAGTTTAGGATGCATACATTCTTCATGTTTTCTCATTCAACTGCATGCAACCCACCTGAAGAGAGGCCTCGGCAGTGTGATGGCCAAAGAAATTTTAACAAGCAGAATTATGTGCACTTCTTGTTAAGAGTGCTCATTAAATACGTTAAATTACATGACTAATGAAAAATGATCTAAAGTTTAGAGCCTGTATTTGAACAAAATCTACAAATGCTAAAATTAACCATAGATATGATATAAATAAGGTAATGAAATAATAAATGTTCTCCTCTGCCTCTTATTTGCACCTGCCCTGCTTCTGAAAATCCCTCCAAATTTCAGCTACTTTAATATGAATTCAAATGTGTGCGGTGCGCACAAAATTCAAATGAACGCATTTCCAAAATAAAAGCTCGGGGCCGAATTGTCAAGAGGGCTGTGAATTTTCCCCACGTTGGCTCGTGGAGCAGTGGGACGGCAATCAGGCATTGGTCCATCGTTCAAGCTAGGTAGGTCCTTGGGGTAGCATGCAATCAAAGCCTCACAGCAAGACTGCAACATGCAGGTAGAAGACTCTGCAGCAAATGAGGTCAAACTGCCTGTTAATACCATTCATTTCAATATTTCATTTCAATATTTTTTCTATTTTTCTTATTTCCTTCATTGTAGATTAATATGAAATAACGAGCAAATGGAATTATGCAGTAAACAACAAGAAAAAAGAGTTAAACAGACCAGACTGTTCTGTAGTAAGGTAATGATGGACTGTTGTTGTTTTTACTTAGTTAAGTGGTTCTAGCCATAACGTGCAGTAGAACTTGTAGTGGAACCGGATCACTAACTGTGTACCGACCCGACCGTCACACCTGATGATCCAAACACAGTAAGAAGGAAGAAACTCCACTAATGAACTCCTGATGAAGAAACTCCTGTTAATTAAACTCCAGTCCAGGATTCCTCATGAATCTGAGGGGACAATGCCGAGAGTGTAAAGCTGATCAGAGCAGTAGGAGATGTTTTCAGTATTCATTTACAATGTAGCCCATAATTATCACACAGGGAATACTGGCAGGAGGAGGCGTGTCCAGACTTTTGACTGGTAGTGTACATTCAACTTAATTTCATTCCAATAAACGAGCCCCAATAAGACTAAAATCAGTTTTATTTAGTGGAAAATCACTTAAATATTTTACACCGCTGTTTACATGATACATGTGCCATCTTTATAGTATTTCATAGACTCCATCTGTTGCGTCATCGCCAGAACCTCGTGGAATCCTGTGCTGAGACCAGACATGTGCTGGAAATAGGCCTCTTTCTCGATCTGCACGGTCAGATTATTCACGCCAGCATCCTTCAACACCGCGGTCACCTGATAGGGACCAAACAAACACAAGATTAAGGGCTGGTTCAGATTCAAAACATGGCATACTCTGTATGTTTCTTGCAAAAGACAACTGAGTATACATGAAGTCAGTGTTGGGCATTGAACACGTCCCTATATATCTTAAAGACAGAACTGATTGTGTCCGTTAACAAATCATGAACAAAACAGTGAGTGAATTTCGCTCTCGCGATACTGAACGCAGTTCGGCTCTTTTCAGAGAGACGCTTTTCTGGCATGGCTGCCAAAGAAGAGCCGGTTCTTTCAGCTCCAAAACAGCTCCTAGTTTATTATCACCTGTAGCCTCATATTTTAGCAGAACCTGGCAAATATGAATGATGAGTGTTGATAAAAAAAAGTGGGGAGCGGCTCTCACTTGATGGGAGTCGACTCTTCTGATTCACTACAAAGTTTTGGCTTTTAGTAGCAGGCGAGCACAAGAGCATGTCCGGTGTTTCAAGTTCGGACTCCTTTAAGTTTTAGGACTTAAAAAAAAAAAAGTTGGAAAAAAGTAAATGGTTGTTAGACTATTTTTAGTTATGTTCTTTTCTGAGCACTTTAAAAAGACATGTTAATGTTTTCTGAATAAAAATTCCATTTACAATATCCTTGAATTTTTTCTACTTTCACCATAACATGATCCGTTGCTTAAAGATCTACTCTTAAACTCAACATTGTTTTCAATGTAACTTATGTCTGTGGTTGTTCAGTCGTATGACTGATAGGAGAAGATTGAAGGACAGACGGACGTTGTATTGAAAATGTAAAAAAAAAAAAAAAAAAAACCCCAAAAAAACAAAACCCAACTTGAACAAGTTAATTTTTGAGGTGTGCACTTTGTTCAAATAGAAAAAAAGAACTATGAACGTGAACTAGTTAATTTAATTTGAATGAACTGTATTTTGAACTAGTTCTATTTCAATGTGAACAGGCACTGCATGAAGTATCATACATGAAAACGTTTTTTTTTTAGACTTAAAAACATTGTGTCCCCTCTAATGACCATTCTAGCCGAACCTGCTGGATGATTCGCTGCTCCACAACGTCGGACATGATCTGCAGGTGAATGGTTCCAGCGATGACGCTGGCGGAGTGCCTCCAGAAGTGCGGGTCGCGGTAGGACAGGACGCCTTCTACTTTCTGAATCTGAAGTTTGAAAGAAAAAGAAATGTCACATATAGAACTATGAAATGTTGGGAAACAGGCACAATTATTTTCAACTGACAAAACGTTCAAATGTCAGTATTTATACTGTTTGTATTAGTTATAAAATGTTATATCAAGGTTAAAACCACAGCGGATACCTGCTACCTATTTGAAGGAGAACTTTAGTGTGAGATGGACCTGGGGTGCATTGAAAAGTGATAACGAGTCTGAACTTTTGTTGAGTAGCCCAGCTTCATTCGCCCCTGCATTCCGAAACACAGCGCTAGTAGCCGATGCTAACCTCAAGACTTTACTAGTCTGATACTGGTAGAGCAGGGGTGTCATGTAGCCAGTGCAGATAAATCGCTATTTTTACACCAATAACAAGCTCTGTTCTTCTATTCTGTTCTTATTATATTCACTACTGTTAATTACTGATTACTGTTCTTATTATACTCATTCATTTTTATTGCACAACCTTCTCTTTTGCACCTGCACTTAGAGAACTTTGCACACTGTTCACTTACCACACTAATTCTCCACCCCGCACAGTTCTTATATGTATATTATATACATTATTTATATTAATACTCCACCCTCCTACAGCTCTGGTGATGCATTTGCACTTTATCTGCTACTTATCATCTTATGTTTTTCGTACTTGTGTGTGTTTTTTTTTTCTTTTTTCTCTCTTCTAGTGTTTAAGGCCGGGTGTATTGCAAAAAGCATTTCACTGCATGTTGTACTAAGTATGATACAGTATGTGACAAATAAAATCTGAATCTGGAGCTCAAAGTAGCTCCACACTTCATTTCTAGAATTCTGAGGGCCCTGACATTTAAAACGAGACATTTATAAAGGCAGTACAGTAATTTTACAATTGCCACCATCTTGAGATTTAGGCACAATAAGTCGAGTGCCGAGCAAGAATGAAAAGGTAGGATAGGGCAACTGGGTGTCCTCATATTCTGCCATCCTTGCAAGATCATTCAACTCCTGATGCACAAACTCCAGTCCACAGCTAATGGGAGTATTCACGTGACTAATCGGCGGAAGATCCGTCATTGCTCGTCATTCGACTAACCATGCCTTAATTTCAAGATGGCGACGACCGGAAAATTTCCTGAAGGTACTGTCTGTGTAAACTTTTTAAATGAGCTACCTGTGCACTTTTAAAGTTCTCACTGTCTCGTTTTAAATATCAGGCCCTTCAAAATCCGAGCTACTGGGATTGTTAATAATGTGAAAATAGCGATTCATCTGCACTGGCTATGTGATGCCCCTGCTCTACAATTATCAGTCTAGTAGATCCCTGAGGTTAGCATCGACTAATAGCGCTGTGTTTGGGAATGCAAGGGCGAATGAAGGTGGGCTGCTCGAAAAAAGTTAACCGTTGTTATCATTTCAGTACACACCAGTCCTAGTTCACATTAAACTTCTCCGTTAAGTCGGACGCCATGTTAACAACAATGGTTATGTCATGGCAAAAAGTGTGTAATAGAATTACTTCGGGGAAAAAAACAAAAAGAAATACATAAGCAATTACAAAAATAATAGATAATCTAAACAACAGTCTTTGAATCAATATCTGATTAAAATTCCAGAACTTCACATGGCGGTATTAAAAACATCTCAGTTGAAAGCAGAGAGATGCGGTAAATTTCTATTTGTGCCATAACAATCCAGATTTCCCCAAATAATACAGGGTTTGTCATATCTCAAACCTTCTCAAGGGCAAAGTTGAGCTCCTTCTCATTCTCGGGTGGAATCCGCAGCAGGAGAACCTCGCAGGCATCCTTCAGGAGGGGGATAACGCTGAGGAAGATGAGCGTGGCGATGAACAGGGAGCATATGGGGTCCGCGATTAACCAGCCGAACTGACTGATGAGGACTGTGGAGATGATGACTCCGACACTGCCCAGTGTATCAGCCAGCACATGCAGAAACACCCCTAAACCATCCAGACAAATGGTCAGACACAACAGTCACAGACACTGAAGGACACAAATACAAAAACACAGTCTGGTTGTTTTGAATACACTGAGATACAGTCAAACTGCTTCTTAAATAAACGCACCCCGACTCTACAAACACTGGGTTGCTAATAACCTAAATGCCACCTAGTAATGTTGATTGGTTGTAATATGTAAAATCCGGATCTGGATCAGTCAGTCTGGTTATATATCCGGGCCGATGATCCGGAGGGAATGTTTTAAGAGCAGGAAGCAGGGGATCACTTTTCCGATAAAAACGAAAAGAGTAACAGTATAGTGACAAGTGTTACATTTATTTACTCCTGTTGTACTGTTGAACGGCGTGAACCTCGTTTCTGCGCGTCAGTGCTGAGCAGTTCACTTTTTTTCATAACATATCCTAATAATTAGCCAATTATATAATTATTGGCTTGTTATTATTTAATGGTATAAAACATGTTAAAGGGTCTGTGATTAAATAAATAAGTCACAATACGATAGACGTAGTGTATTAATGTGTATGATCACATAACTGAAAAGATTAAATATAATTTGGTGGTGGTGGGCTCAGAGTATTCTAGCAAACTGGGACTCTGGTGCTGTCGCCCACCACTCCTCATGTTCACTCAGGTTCGAGTGGGGGGGGCACCGGGGCCTCGGGGCGCTCTCAAGCCCACCACCCCTCAGTTCTGCCCCCCCACCCCAGTTCTGCCCTTTCTATCTAGGCGGCTCTAGCTAGATGTGCTGGAAGGTTAACTTACACTCCTCATACACATTAATCATGCACTTAGTTATGTGAAACTAACTCCATCCTCTGTTTTCTCTGAAGGGAACTGCTCCACTCGGACCAAGGCCTCTCGTTATCTATGCAGTGTTGTATGTGAGGTCTCTCTGTCGCTGTCTCTCTCTCTCTGTCTCTCTCTCTGTCTCTCTCTCTGTCTCTCTCTCTGTCTGTCTCTCTGTCTGTCTCTCTGTCTCTCTCTCTGTCTGTCTCTCTGTCTGTCTCTCT
>JBBKCR010025686.1:0-11847 GCA_037577295.1 Ladigesia roloffi | reverse complement strand
ATTAACATGCATTATTGTTGACGAAAAAAGATGAGACTAAAATGTTTTTTTATAAAATAAAAACTAAGATAAAATCTGTCCTTAATTTCATCTACAATCGTCTCTACTTTTTCCATCATGAGATAGAATATTCAACTTTTACACCTTCAAAATATTGCGAATGAGTTTGTGCTGCTGCTTGCCTGTGGATGCAACATGAAGCTACATGGAGCAACAACACAGTATCAAACATCAGAGATGTCTGCCAGACTTGAGCACGCGCAGACGAAATGCCAGGTAGAAAGAAGAGGCTCGATATTTGGTCACATTATACTTACAATGACACTGAGAAAAAGTCAGAAATGTTTGATTATAACTGACGGGAAGCACTGCGGACATAAAATATCAGGGAAGAGCACCACCAATCTGAAGCGTCAACTAAAGGCTAACCACAAACACATTAAGGTAAGTTAACTTAAATTAACGTCTCATAAACTCATACTGGTTTTAGGAATCTACACTTTAACCTTAAATAAACCAGTTAGCTATGGTGTTGTGGCACATACAATATGCAGGTTTTATTTTATAGCCATTATACCAGACTTGCTAGTTGGCTATGAAGTTGTGAAGTGGATAAAAACGAATGGCAAAGCTAATGTCGAGACTAAAATGAAATCACGAGACCTTTAGTCGACTAAAACTTGACTAAGTTACCTTGAGTTTTCTTTTGACTAAATCTAGACTAAAATTATGAGACTTTTAGTCGACTAAAACTAGACTGACAAAAATTATATTTCAATGACTAAATATTACTAAAAAGCACATTTTGTCACAAGACTTATACTAAGACGAAATTAAAAATAGGTGAAAAAATTAACACTACTTCCTATACTTAAAAGTGGTTACTTTCAGACACCTGTTTTTCTGCACCATTGGAATGGAAATTAATAAAGAAACTAAATTCAGCTTTGTGGATTTTTGTGAGTTAAAGCAAATGGTGTAATTATTTTGCAACTATGTAGGCAAAAGTATTTTATGAATTTGCTACAGTGAATTTTGCAAGTAAATCACAGTAAATTAATTAAATAAGGCAATAACATATGTTGAGGGACATGCGTCAATGATTAACACATACAGTTTCTGTGAGACAATTGTGGAATTAAAAGACAACACAAGTTAGAACATCCAGAAGAAGAGGAGAGGATGTAGCATATTCATTCATTTCTGGACATTCAAACTTATTAACACATGGAAAAGAAAATGATTATCTTCTGATTTATTTCTAAGCAGCACATGTTCATCTGTTCAAGCTGTGAAGCATGTGTATTTGTAGCATGTAAACAAGGAACTACTTGTTCTATAGTGTAGGAAATAGATACTCCTTACCCGAGCCTATCCTCTTCTGCTTTCCGGAGGTCGAAGTCTCTCTGGACCACATGCCAAACATGCTTGGCCTCTTCATCTGTGAGCCTGGAGAGGTCCAGTTTTGTCCCATGACTAGTGGTCATCATTTCAGCAAGCAACTGAGATGGCCTATGAAGTAATTCATACAAACATTCATTTCCCTACTACAGACTTAATCCTAATATTTCTTTGTATATAAGTGGCAAATAAGCTAAACTAAGATTCTAAAGCAAAATTAAAATTACAGACAATAAACAATAGAAAGAAACAAAGAACATTAATAAATGTGTTTTTATAGCTTGGTTTTTTGTCTGGTTAAAGTGTGACAAAAGTTTCAGTAGAGTTATGGGGGGTATCATGCCAGATGCTGCTACTATGCCCTGCAGACTCACAATCCCTTTAAAGAATCTCAGCAACCTTAAAAAGCAATATTTAAACAAATAAATCTTAATAAAATAGATGCACATAAATTAAATACGATATTCTTATCTAAATTCACAGTTCATACAAAACAGGCTATATTTCAAATAAACATTCTGTATTTTAAAAAAGCAACAATGACTAAAAACAACAAATGTAGCTGCATGTGGCAATCTTAGGACTCCAAGCACAATTTAACACAATAACCCAGCATTGGAAGATAATAAGAGGCAGTCTCGGTTTAAAACAAAATATTATATGTAATATATGCTTGTCAAATTTCCATTATTTGTAGTGGTACTGTTAGAATATTTAGTCTTGTATAATTAGTGTTCTAGAATATTTCATAAGAATGTATTTATTTTAATAGTCACCCAGCCTCAATTTGTCTCAGTGTTCTAAATTTTGTCAGGGAAACAAATGTGATCGATTGTTTAGTAAGAGTAACCTGGAATGTACTTTTTTCCCACAGTCCAATGATTATTTTAAGGTGAATTGGGAATTCTAAAATTGACCGTTGATTTGAATATGTGAGCTAATGGTGTGTGTTTTTGTGTGTGTGTGTTTGTTTCTTGCGGTGGGGTGGTGCCTTGCTCAGGAGTCCCTGCCTCATGTCCGTTGGCCCTGGGATAGGCTTTGGGTCGCCAGAATAATGAGTCTGGGCACCCCATCTGTCTTCCTTGTCCCAAACAGTTTCACCTGCTCCTTGTGTCTGCTTTCTTATTTTAGACTGGTAAACCCAGTTGTCATTGTGTGTCCACCCTCATCCCAGTGCCTAATTATATAAGACTAAGTATCGATAAGCTCTGACGTTAATGTTTCTGCTGCTGGGGGAAAAAATACAACACAACAGAGCTCGCACACACAACATGAGAGAGCTTGCGCACAAACACAGCACGAGAGAACATTCACAATACTGGAGAACTCATGCGCACACACACACACACACACACACACACACACACAAACACAACACCAGAGAACTCACATGCACACACACACACACACACACAACAGGAGAGAGCTCGTGCTTATCGAGTGACAATGGCAGAAATAGCCAAACGATCCAAAGTATTTTTACACTTAATTTGTAGTGAGTCCTAGTTTTTTAGATTAGTGTTAGGTGTAGGGTCAAAGTGTTGTTATTCTGTTCTCAATTTGTTTTTGATTTTTACGTAAAAAATTAAACAAAAAGTACAGATAAGAATACCGTTAAAGTACTGAATCGATAAGTGGTATCAATAGAATTAGTTATACTGTTAAAACCTTAACGATACCCATCCCTAGTTATGAGAGTGTTTGCCTGTGTTTGTTACTTCTCAGCTCTGATCTCTGGTTTTTACTTTGCCTGAGTCGCACATTCCTGTTATGATAATGGTCTATGTCTGGGAACAGCTGAGATTCTATGTTTGATTCAACATGGCCTCACTTGCTGGGAGAATGCTTCATGACCTTCCTGTTGAATCCTGGGAAAGACTTTGTTTCAACCTGCCTGAGCTGAATGTGATCTGTCTGTAATGAAAGTAAGAGCCCTATTGGTATTGCTCCTGCATTTACTTGTCTGTTTATCTGCGTTTTCTTCCTACACACACACAGCAGCCATGACAGTTCTCTGTTTGCCTGTCTCCCTTTCAGAGATTTGATTTTTTTAAACACATTTTTAACAGATTTCCAGATAACAAAGTACTTTAGGAATATACATATTTTTACAAATAGATACAACTAATAAGGGGAGTTATTTGAGGTCAAGTTTGTTAATTTAATAAAAAGGATTAGGTTTGGACCTGTAAAATGTCCTTGATGGATGTACATTTAAAGTCTAAGAGCCAGGCCACATTTATGCACTGATGGTTTACAGCCATAATCAAGATGTTTAATTGTTTGTCTTTTGACTCCAAAGCTTATTTTAAGAGATTCATGGCTGATAGAGTCAGTACTGATGTGTAGTGTGCTGAGACCATGTTCATAAAAGACCGCTCAGAGATTCAGCACACAAAATGTAAACCCGATCTTTTGCTGCTTTTTAAAATTAAGGTATACATTAAATATGTGCAATACATTTATGATATCCCTACATTTCAGGGTATATCAGGGTATAACAAGTTTTTATACATCTTAGCCCAACTTTACAGCTCAGTTGGTGTTTGAACACAGAACCCTGCACGGCAGGTACTTTACCAGCGAGCCACGGGTTAGCATACCTCTGACACACGCACCAGGTCACGTGATGTCACCGGTCATCGGATATAACTCACGCAGGGGGTATATAAATAGGAAATCAGGTGATATCTAGCACCCAGATGGTAGGGTTCAATCAATGCCAGAGACCCCAATCTCTCTCCTTAACTTACGATACCGTGAGTACTACTCAACCCCTTCAACTCCTATCTACACTCTATGTGTGCATGCGAGAAAGTGGATTCCTTGGTGAGAATCCCATCTCCACTTGGAGCGTTCTCAGAATAAAGCGTGTGGTTTACCAGCCCCCTTATTTGTTTCCACGACTGGGTTCATCCGCCACTCTACACTGGTAGCTCACCTTCATCTCCCACATTCCAGTTGACTCAAGTGACAGAATGTCTGGGTCTGAAGTGAGCCCCGCGGATCTTGCTGGTGTATGGGAAGCCGTTAACCGGCAGGCGGTCGAGATCAATAATCTGAAACAGCTGGTTGCGAGGCTCCAAACGGAGACCGTAGGTCTGCCTGCGGACCTCGCAGCTCTAGGTCAGGTGATCACTGATTGCTCTGCCAGGGAGGCTCCCCAGCCGGCGATCCAACCTCAACCCGCATCACATCCACCTGCCCCGGTGGTCCCGGTGGTACCTGCTGCTCCCAGTCCTCCCCCCTTAGTTGAACACCCTAACCTAGCTCTGCCCAAGAAATGGGAATGAGACAATGCCAAATGTGCATCTGGCCACTCTCCCGAAGCCCGCACCCCAGACCCACTTCTACTTCGGTCGCTGCGGCCGCCCCGTCTCCACTGACTCCACCACCCACCTCAGAGGCCCACTCATTAGGAGCCGGTGAACCCATGCAGATAGGACGCACCTTCCTTTCACCGGCGGAGAAGGAACATTGCTTTCGCAAAGGCCTCTGTGCCTACTGCACCTCCCCCAGCCACCATCGTACTGTCTGCCCTCTCTGCCCGGGAAACGGTCAGACCAGGTTAGTAGTGGGAGGAACTCACCTGGTTCTCTGGCAGCCACCTCCTGTCTTCTGACCAGTCATTCAGGTAGGTCTCTAGTTGGGCCACCGACAGATCATGACTGCTGTTTTCGTCGATTCGGGGGCAGCAGGAAGCTTTATTGATCAGAAATTTGCTGCCCAGCTGGGGATCTGTTCTGAGGTGCCCTCTCAGCCTGTGTACATCGCTGCCATCGACAGTTGGTCCAATGGTCCCATCCTCAAATGGACTCAGTCCATTCAGTTACAGATCACACCGAACAGATCCACTTCCTCCTCACTCACCTCCACGATCCACCCATTTTAGAACACCCCTGGCTTAAACTCCACGACCCACTTATATCGTGAAGTCAAGAAAAAATTATTCGGTGGGGCCCAACTTGTCACAAGCTTTGCTCCACGGTGAAGGCTGAGACGTGCTCTGAGGAGTCTGCAGAACTTGGAGTCGACCTGGAGACCATCCCAGCCACCTACCGCGACCTGGCCAAGGTCTTCAGTCACCGGCAAGCTGTCCAACTGCCTCCGCACTGTCCATGTGATTTTGCGATTGATCTCCCCCCTGATGCGATGCCTGCCCGTGGCCGTCTGTACTCCCTCTCACAAGAGGAACAGAAGGCCATGGAGGAGTATGTCACGGAGGGATTATGCAATGGTTTGTTGTAGCCCTCCTCTTCTCCTGCTGCGGCAGGTTCCTTCTTTGTATAGAAAAAAGACAGGGGATTCTACCCCTGTTTCAACTACTGGGAACTCAACAATGTTATGGTAAAAAGCCATCATTCGCTCCCCCTCACGAACACTGCCCTTGATGCCCTCTGTGGTGCATGCATCTACACCAAGCTGGACCTGCGAAACGCCTACAATCTTGTCCGCATCAGAGAGAGTGATGAGTGGAAGATGGCCACTACGAAACCCTTGTCATTCCGTTTGGGCTGTGTTATAATCTGGCGGCTTTTCAAAGTCTAATCAATGACATCGTCGGTGACATGCTAGGTAGGAGGTGTTTCGCTTATCTATATAAGAAACAAAGAGGAGCACATCCAGCATGTCCAGGCAGTCCTGCAGAGGTTGCTGGCCCATCAGTTGTACTGTAAGGAAAAATGTACCAAGAACACCAAGGCCGATGCCCTCTCCTACCAACACCAGCTCGAGGCTTTTCAGACGGAGGCCACGCCCATCTTGCCACCCAGATGTATAGTGAATACTCTTTGGTGGGGGTTGGAAGATCGTGTTCGCCAGGGGCATGCCTTGGAACCACCACCTCTGGAGACTCCGAATGGCCGACTATTTGTGCGCTCCAACCTTCAGTCTGAAGGCCTCCAGTGGGCGCACTCCTCCGCATTGGCAGGTCATCCTGGACTGCAACGGACGCTTGTGCGGCTGAAGAGGACCTTCTGGTGGAGGACCATTAATCAGGACACCAAGTCCTTCGTCCAGGCGTGCGACACCTGCACGCGCTCCAAAACCCTCAACCCCACAGCCCCGGGGGAAATCCAGCCCTTGCCAGTCCCTCACCGACCCTGGAGCCAAATAGCACAGGACTTCGTGATGGGTCTTCCTGAATCGCAGGGGAAAAACACCATCCTCAACATAGTCAACCGTTTCTCCAAGGCCGTGCACCTGGTGCACCAAGGACATCGTCTCGTACAGACATCCTCAGTTTATCATTCATATGCTACATGATTGGTCACCACAGAACCATTTTTGATGGACGTAAAAGCTCTTAAGTGAGAGTAATTCAATCCACAATAGTACTGCAGCCCTATTGTGCAGTTGTATTGATAAGTACTCTTTTTCAAATGCCACAATATTATCTATCCCCCCTGTATTATGTTATGTGTTGAAAATGAAAGGAAATTGGCATTTTGCAAAGTTAATAGTTGAGAAACTGGGATCAAAATGGTGGAGTACCTTAAATTAATCATGTGACATTTTTTTTTAGACTGGCAAATAATGGGGTGTCTGATCTTGCCTGGGCACAAACTACACTACACTCTGAGTTCGGTGATCAGATAACTAATGTTGTCTAAAACATTTCTATAATGCTCCTCACCATGTTTTGCAAAAGGGAAAAGAATAAGAAGTATATTGCTATTTCCAGTCGTGTTCAGATATCGGACCCTTAAATATATTGGGAAAAGTACTAGGAAAATTTTAAGTGAACTACTAGTTTTTATGCCAGTAGTTTACTTATTTGACACTTGATCCATCAATAATAGTGCAAGCCAAAGCCAGCAGTCATTCTATAGATTTATTTTACAGTTAAATTTATTTGAACCCTGCACTTACAAGTAAAATTAATGATACTGACAAAAAATAAATAAAATAACTTTTGATTAAACTTTAGTTGTCCCCTGATATGGCTTTAACCAATGATTTGCTTTTGAAATGGAAAGAATCTTTCTTGTCTGTTTATGCTAATAAAACAATGGAACTGCACTGAATAATGCATTTCATTATTTTTATCATTGTAAAGTCCTAGTTTAGATGGATTGCATGCATATGAGTACCAAGACTAACCCAACCTTATTTTGTAAAATGAAAAAAACAAAAAAGATTGTCACATGTTCTGTCACATGTTAGAATATTAAAGCCTAATATAATTTTCTAAGCAACAAGCAGTGCATGAACAGAAGTAACATAAAGAATCAGGTTTCAGTAAAGGTAATTTGCATATGTGGTGAAATAGCAAAAGGTATACACTGCAGAGGGTTTCATTCACTGCTTGAGGTACAAACACACATGTTTTGGCATATTTCAGACACACAGATTTTTACACAATGCAAAACCATACATTTAAAAGGGTGCTTTAACAAACAAACTACACTTGAGACACTGACTTGCCCTTTAAAATATTCCATGTTTTTGTCATATTTATTTTGCCTTCTTAATTCAGTTATTCCAAAATTCTAATATACTGAAATTTAGTTGTCAATAGTCTTAGTATCAGTACACTAGCCTTTCAATGAATTTGTCTCTTTTGGTATAACTTTTTTACCATCAAACACAACATGTCCCAACAGACAATGTTTACCAGGGAAACAAAAACACACTTCACCAATAACTGCCCAATTAAAAAAAAGATTTTCATCAAATTGATTGATCCAGGGATGAGAGCTGAACTCTTTCATATACATTTTTGTAAGAATGAACCAAGAAATAATATAAGGAAATTAGTTTGAAAAGGATTATTAATAAAATACAGACAGCCTGTCATTAGTTCATATTTTTAAATGTGTTACACCTCTACAAGTACAAAACCTTATTACCTTAAGTGTATCAGAGTTGCCTGTGAAGTAGTCCCATGCAAACTCAACAAGACGGCTTCAGAAAGAAAGTCAAGCAGTGCTGCCTATCACATGTCCAATTAACAGTTAAGGGAGGAGCCTGAAACTTTCTTTTTTCCTATTTATTTCCTCTTAGGAAAAAAATACGAATTTGTTAATTATGTGAGCAAAACAAATTTGCTTTAACTGTGAATGCATTTTTTATTGCTTCTGCACAGCAACTGTGGTATGAAAACTCTTGATCCATCCATAAAATACTCCTCAAATTTTGCTCACACTAAAACATAGAATGTCAGATATCTGACTTAATAATATGTGAATAATCTTTATAATATAAAGGATCACAATGTTTCAAAATGTACTGTTTAGAACTACTTTAATTGTCTCCTGTTGAACACTAAACCGTTTTCAATTTTCTAAAAAATTGGCATATTATTTCAATCTGGTTCCCAAGTTCATGTTCTCAAACAAGCTGTCATGCTGATGAAGTAATGAATGCTAACTAAATCTGCTTGTTTTTGAGTGCTATATTACATTGTCAAGCAATGTTTCTAACCATTAAACTTTGGGGCATTCTTTAATATATCATAAAATATTGTCTGTACTAGGGCTCATTATACAAACTCAAATGGCTAAATAAGGTTACTATGTGATGTATATTAGATACCTGTATTGTGTTATGTATTTTTATATTTGCATGTTACTGACATTTTGTTATTGTTATCAGAAAAAGCTGATATAATCTGATATATATAATGGTTAAAAGTCTCATCATCTTACACTACTTGTTTGATCATCCCAAATTGATGGGAAAGTCAAATTGCATCAAGACAGATACTGATCCAGAAACAAGTATTTCCTATTCATAGTTCACTCCCAGGTCAACTTAGTAACTGAGCATGTTGGAAGCAGGAAACTTGTTAAAATGTACAGGGATGTTTATCCAGTACTAACACTATAAAACACTGCACTAGCTTTAGTGTTTTGCCATAGAGCATGCTGACATGCCAAATCTGATTGCAGGGATGTCATGTGGACAGATACACAAGGCTCACTGAAGGTCAGCTGCTGTTATGGTCCTTTTGTGGGCGTTGTGCTTGTGTTTATCTCTTCCAGGTTTCATAAACTATTGTGGATGTGTCAGCTTCTTCTGGGCTTTTCAGATGCATTTTCATGCCCACTAAAGTCATGATTATATTTTTGTAGTTCTTCACATTTATTGATTCCAAAGATGTTGTGTGAATTCTATATTACACTTCACTGTGGGTCGGTTTCCCAGACAGGGATTAAGTCTTGTCTTGGACTGCCATAGAAAAAAACTATTTGCAGCACTACATAATCGAAGACTAGGCTTAACCAGCCAACCCTGTGTTTGGCTGGTCATTCAACTTAAAAGTTTCTATTCCATTGCTAACCTTTTTTTTTGCTAATTTTACATTCAGTGTAAATAATCTTATGAACCTCAGGTTCATAAATTCCATTGCTAGCACTGTAACGTTTTTAGAAACTTATTTGGTAAATTTCAGGTTTTAACTCTAAATTTAGGTATATATAATAATTACATGTTCATAAATGCATGTTCTTTTATCCCATTCTCTCATATACGTTTTCATTCCAAACATCATGTCCTTGTATTGTATTATTTGAAATAGTATTGTAAATGTATTATTTGAAATAGGGATAAATAAGTGTTTAACTCAGAAAAACATTTAGAAGTTCAAGGATTTTGATGATGGGTAAAATCAGAATCAGAATCAGAATCAGAAGGATGAAATTATAATAAGAGTGATACTAAAAGAAACACTGAACGAATTTCAAAATAACAACTTTTTTTTTCATTATCCAAGCCTCTTGTCCGTGATCAAGGCTCCACGAGCCTGTTTCAGGGGTCTGAGGGCAAAAGGCAAATGAACACCCTGGACAGGTTTGCTGCAGGGCAAACACTCGGTCACACCTAGGGGGAGTTTAGCACCTACAGTTCACCCGCTGTGCTTGTCATGGGATTGTGAGAGTAAATGATGACATGGGTAGAGTCCCTCTTGCTGTGACATGACAGAGCCACACACTGCACAGTTTCTGTAAACAGCATCTACGGTTTGTAACTATTTGTTATTTTGGTTGGGGAACATAATAGACAATGAGGCTACTAGAACATTGGCTTCCAGAGAGTGGAACATGTGTTTTTGTTTATTTGCAATATTGGTGGAAAAAACTGCCAGTTGTCAGGCTTGGGTGATCCACTCCTCAGGGATGGCATTTGTCCTCGGGTAATTCTTTCCTTGGGTAGGTGTCTGACCTTGCAAAAAATAAACAAGTTCTGCATTGTATCACTCTGCTGTGTGTATGTATAAAACCGAGGTTAAGTCTGCAAACTCCCCCTACAATTAAGCATTTTTTTTCATAATGCAGCATCTTATAGAAAAGAGGAGCCACTTCCAAGGTATGGGGGACGCTGGGCACTAAATTGGTTTGGGGTGAGTTTTCGGTAAGTGAAGAAGGGAATTTAATGATTCCTTTTTTTCAAAGCAACTGAAACAGAGAGGCATGGCACAATTACAATAAAGAATGTTAAAATATGTATTTCTGGGACGGAACTTTGTGTAAATGTAATGAACTTTAATTACATTTATTTAACTATATTTACATTCAGTTTAAATTGATTACTTGTGAAAGAGATTCCCGGTTTGGACGTGCTCGAAACAGTACACACTGACGACACCTGCTGGTCAAATTTCCTCAAATGCCTCGTGTCTCAACAAACAAATGTGTCAGGATAAAGATGTAGAGAGGCACATATAAAGCTTGTACCCCTAAAAGTGCAATTTTTAAATGTTTTTATTTTTCATCTGTCTGTCTGCCTCTCTTTCTGTCTCTGTCCTCTCTCTGGTAGGGAGCTAAAGAGGGTTAGAGTGTATTCTTATCTGTGCAGTGGCCAGAAGGAAATCAGGAGCGGAGAACGCGGAGAGACGTGTGAATTCGCTGCAACAAGAAAATCCTGTAGGAGTGAACTTGTGAGAGAATTCAACAAGAGTAGGCAAGTGTGGAAAACTGTGTTACAGGCTACTTGGTACCTAAAAGTCAGGTTTTCCTCGTTTCTCTCTCTGATGCCAGGATCTTAAATGTCCTTTGTCAGTGGGCTCACGTTGTTTAGTTATGAGTTAATGTAGCCTTATTGCTAGCCTCCAGCCATTACTCTTAAGTAATTTATTTCCTTCGCTCTCGTCCCTAGCTTCTCTGTCAGGTCAAGTAGGTTATAAGCACAGTACACGGTGAAATGAATCCACATACCTCCACGAACAAGGACAAAAAGAGAAACACTAGAGCAGGCATTACCAAATGACGGACCGCGGTCCGGAGTGAATGTTCTGTCCGGACCCGTGACCAGTCTGGTAAATTCAAGAGATTGAGTAATTTTCATGGAGCGTTATTTTGGACAGTCGTGGCTATTAACATCGGGCGCTGCTACTCCAGTTAATACGACAACAGCTTCACTCGTTAGTTTAAAGGGATAGTTCACCCCAAAATGAAAATCTGATGTTTATTTGCTTACCCCCAGGGCATCCAAGTCAACGGTGAC
>JBBKCR010025675.1:0-11848 GCA_037577295.1 Ladigesia roloffi | reverse complement strand
CCCTTAATCAGACTTAATCTGTGCACTTTTCCACTTAATTTGCCTTACTTTCCTGGAAATTAAGGTAAAAATTAAGGCTATATTAAGGGTAAAATTAAGGGGTTTGGTTTCGTAGTGACAGTTGTAGAATCATGCAAACTACAGGCCTAAATAATCACATTACAGTGTTACCTTTTTGAGCCTCCTCCTTGTAGGGCTGAGCTGGAGGTTATACATGACAGTGGTATCCGGCTCCCAGTCCATCTCGACGCAGGCCAGCTCCAGCTCGCCCAGTGGTGTTTCCCGAAGGCCTGAGAAGTCTTTTCCCACAGCAACCAGCCTCAGTGTGCAGCCCTTGAGCTCCTCCAGAGATCCGACCTGAAGCTGGAGGACCTGGGCCTGGGGATCCAGACTGAGGCTGTGCCGTCGTGTGGGCCCGCCTTGCTGAGGACCAAGGCACAGAGGGGGCAAACTGGCCCGGACTGTTGCCCCACTTACCCTCCTGGATGCCCTGAACAGGCCCAGGACTGTGACGGTAAGGGTGCCCTCCGCTGGAGAGAAGCGCAGAGTAAAGTGCAGGGTTGGTAGCTGCTTGCTTGAGATGGAACTACGTCTAGAGCTGGATCCATACTGAGGTGGAGATGGTGCCCCTTGTTGTTCAGCGCTGGTCAGTCTGCTGCTCTCCGAACATAAGAAGTTGTCCCCAGCCACCGTGGAGCGTCGGTCCAAGGCGCGGCGTGTTTTGGCCACCAGGGTAAGTTTGGGGATACTGGGGAGGGAAGCCCGGCCACGGACTGTAAATTTGGAGGGTGAAGAAGGAACCACTGGGGAACTGAGGCGCCGCAGAGGAAACCTGGACTTCTGAGGCCCCTTCAGATCCACTGGGACGCGGGAAAGAGTGTTTAGGTCATCCTCTGAGGGTGTAGAACTGCTATTTTGAGAAGGATAGTCCAGGACATCTCCCTCCAGCTCCTCATACTGCTGCTTGATAGGTAGGATATTAATGGATGGGGAGGGGCTTAGAGTGACCGTCACATGGTCCAGAGGGGCAGAGGGAAGGGAAAGCCCGGCTTCTTTGTAATCAGAAGGGCAGGACTTTCTTCGTCGCCAGCAAATGATGCATCCCAGCACAAGGCAGAAGCAGAAGATGGCCAGGCCAATGGCCAGAAGAATCTGCAGATTAACTGATATTGGAAAAAAATGTCAATCACTCAGTATTCAAAAACGTTAGCAACTACAGAAAAAGTCATATTTAATGCGTCATTCTTACTATACATGTTACTATATTTATGTTACTACTATTACTATATTTAACCCATACTATAGTTAATGTGGACACCTGCCAGTTTTTTTTTATATCTGCATATTTCAATGGCTTAGATTCAAGTAAATTTATTCAGATTGGAATGATATTAAATGGTTCACTGAAGTGTAAATACGAATTGTACACTGGATGATATACAGCAGGAAGAATCAGTTTGTCACAATATTACTGTGGGAACAAAACTTTGTAGCTCAATATCATTTCTTGATTTTTACATCACTTGTCTTTTCTAGATGCCTTTTATGCTGTTTTTGAAATTTAATGATGAATTGTACTAGCATCTCCCAGGATTAATTTTCCAATTGATCATGGTGGCCAGAACTAGCGAAGCTATGCCCTTCTGCTGTCTTACAGAGTTTAGAAGGTTTACAGCAAAACAAATCTTCTTAAAAGTATATGTTGCAAGAGAGAACAGGGAAAGTGTTTTCAGTCAATTAGTTCGACAAGAAAATTTCAGTTGATCGTTTTAAAGAGAAAATCGCTATGTTCACTATGGCACCACTCCTGGACTTTAGTGTACTGTCTACCCCAATCTTTTCATTTCTTTGCATTTTTGCACACTTTAATGACTGCTAGAACACAGTAAGTCATAATACTATATTCCCACACTAATGTTGCTACTGCTCCTGTCTGGACTGTTTGTTTTCTTGTCCTGTAAAATATTGCACTGGTGCTCTAGATTTTTTGTAGTGATGGGCCGATCAATGTTTTTCTAGTTCCGATCCGATTACGATACAGGACTGCCAATTCCGATACAGATTCCGATATAATACATATTTTTAATTTAAGATTAGCATTTTTTTTGTTGAAATTGTGCTATTGTCAAGGTTACATCACAGAATAAACAAACAACTAAGGAATTATTAAAAGAGCAAAATGTATACATAACTACACTAAATTTAAAAGTATTCAAAAGGAATTTATTTACACTTCACTAAAGGCAGCAGCAACACAACAATCTTGGCTGAATCTTTAAAATATTTCAAGTATTTTGTCCAAAACTACTATATTTTAAATGACGTTAATTTGGAGACACAACATGGCAGAGTGTAATCTCAACACTTCGGTATTTAAGGTGGACCGGCTTAGTTATGCCATGCCCAACTTTAGCCTCATCGTGTTTTTAGACATCTAAATAGTTCAAGTATTCAGTCCACTGTAGCAGCTGTGTGAAAATAAAAGTGTAAAACAAATACATTTTAAATAACGTGAATTCGAAGACACGACATGGGCAGTGTAATCTGTTGGACTGACAGAGATGCCTAACTTTAGCTTCATCTCAGATTTGAGAGTTAGAGAGATGGGGAGATGGCAAAACAGCAAAAAAATAATGTATTGTGTTTTTGGTAACCGTCAACAAGTGTCTTCTGCTGATACCGAAATCAGATTGGGCTCATCTCAAGGTTTTTTGCACTCTTTTTGCAGTCCTGTTCTGCTTGCACTTCTGTAGTCTAATGATGTTCCTGTTTTTGTTCTTTATGGGTCTGTTTTTGTTTCTTGTGTTGCACCATGATCTAGGCTGCTGTTGTTTTGCTACTCATCGAGATGTGCTACCATGCCCTTCTATGGATGTGTAGTTCCACAATCTTAAAATTCAGTGACAACCATGAATCTGTGCTACCGTGGGACACTGGCAGATGTTTAAGCTTCAAAGGAGCATTTCTCCACAAGGTAGCATGAATCATCAGAACACCTTGCTTCTGTTTGTTAGAATTGTATAAAAGTGTATATACATGAGAAATATATATATACCACATTTTGTAGCAAATATTAAATACAAGAAACTGTTCTATAAATATAAATATATACATTTATATAACAGTTTCCTGCATATAATAATGAGGGAAGGGCAATTGCTACAAAGTTTTGGTCATGAACTCATTGTTCGTCTAGGAGATTATCCACCACTGATAAGTCAGGAACCGGTAGCAGTACAGAACCCAACCAACCCCTGGTAACGTCAGCGATAACTGGCACCAATAAACGTCATTTATCAAAACTGAGATGTCTGACAGCTGTCCATCCCCACAAAGTCTCACGAAATGCTACTGCTGAATCACCTACTAGAATGATGAGTTGTCCAGGCAAGAAAAGGAATGATAATTATTTCACCAACAGCAATAACTAAAGGAGATCCAGAGCCAAGACTTCCTCCGCACCGCTCGCCTGCTTACTGCGTGCTTAGCGCTGCACTTTTTCTCCTTGCTTACGCTCCACACATCACTCATTATCGGATTACAGGCCACAGGAAATGTCCCCAGTCCTAATCACAGTTAACTGCTCCTAGATGGAGAAGGAGCCGGCGCAGGCAAGACTTTGATCTAAAACAGAGCATCCGTGTGACCTCTCCTGGATCCGGACTGCTCCTCTCCTGCTAAGAGATGAGTCTCACCAGGACATTTTCTCCTCTGCATGTCGGAGAACTAAGTGACATCGTCGGGTTCCATGTGGAACCCAAATGATGACATTACGCTGCAGAATCATTAGCCTCCTTTTTTTCCTCCCTGATGTCTGCAGATGACCATTTGTGTGCTTTTATTTCATGATGTGACCCACATATCAGACTCTTTCTCAATTCTCCCCGAATACACGCGTGTGTATAAGTGTGTGCACCCCCGAGATAATACAGCACTTCTCTGCATTTTCCTTTTTCATTGTAAAATTTTTATCGGAAAATTATTTGTGTTAATTATAATTCAAATATTGTTTAAATTTTCAGCCATTCAGGACTTTTTTTCAGAGAGTTCATACAAATGACTTCTGCACTGACTGGCTGCCCTGAAACTCTACATTTGGTGCGATTGTTAAGTGTGAATAGGCTAAAAGGATGCATGCTTTGTTATTTAAAAAAGTAATGCATTTAAAACAGATGGTCTGTTTAGCTGGACCGTATGGACTTAATGTCTAATGCACATTTGTTTTGTTTTTCATATACAGGACACCTGCACGCACCCATTGCTCCCACTGTAATGCCTAATAGAAAACTATACTGTGCATTGCAGGGGTGCTGCAACACACTGGCACAGAACACACACCCCACTATACACCTCCCACACTGACTCAGCACTAGAGCTGCAACCAGTGGGACTCAAGATGTGCCTGAATCTCACAGCAGATGTGAAGGCCTGCAAGAGGCCAGCTTGTAGAACAAGGTGGAAAATGTTATTCACGTCTCCTGCCAGGCCTTTGAGTGCCCGAGATAAGTTGAGAGCCAGTGCAAGATAAAAATGCGAGTCACGTATTTGGGAGCACGTTACGGCCAGGGGACTGAAACATAGAGTCTGGAATTTATACATTCCCAGGAAGAGCACGGTTTCAATTGCTTTGCACTATAAGCACAAAAAGCAAAACATGTCCTCCATTCTACAGTCAGTATACAGCAAACACTGTACAGTGCATTCACACTTACTAATAAAATCTAATACACTGTCACATAATACCCACACTGGCTCACAGCACCTAATACGAAGTCATAAAACAGATAAGTACAATGTATTAATCCTGGAGTGAACTGATTAACTATCAGTTCATATCTAAAACATTCTCTCATGTATTAAATCTTACCTCTCATCTCACAATATGTGAAGGGGAATTCTATCTCTGTTTTTCAGCTATTGAGATGTAAACAAAACCATTCACTGGGATTTTAAATGGTGTGGTTCATTGCAGAGAAGCTTTCTGACTCTTTACACTGCTGGTGAATGGGAGCAGGAATGGAACTATTTTGCATGATATGCGCCCATCCATCATGAATGGATTTTAAAAATATTTTAGGCCAAAAAATCAGGCAGTGTGTTAAAAAATGATTCTAAAAAGTGTTCTTTAAAGGGGTTGAGACATCTGGTTCCATTAACCAACACTGTAGACATTCAGAGTCTGTAACATGTATAATCATTCTGAATAATGACAAATGTATCATTATAGAGATATTCTGAAGAATAGAATTCCCATTTAAACTGAACTAATTTATTACAACATATGCATTGTGCCATAATACTCAACACACTGGCCCGTACCATCGATTCGATTGCATTGCCCACATGATCCAACACACTGTCACATTACACCTAAGTCACTGTTCCATAAGACCCAACATACTGTAACATAGTACCCAACACACTGTCCTATTACACCTCTGACAGTGTTCTGCAATGCTCAACACACACTCCCATAACACCTAATGCACGGACTAGAACAAGCCAACACAATGTCCCTCAACACTCAATGCACAATAATACCTAAAACACTGCCCCCAACACCTAACGAGCTGTGCAATAATACCCAACGCACTGTCCCTAAACACTTAAGGTGTTGTACTGTAATACCCAACACATTGTCCCAGACCACCAAATGCAATAATACCCGAAAAAACACCTACTGCACTGTACAATAAAACCCAACACACTGTCCAATTACACCTGATGCAGTAAAACCCAACACACTGTCCCCTTGACAATAACAAACAACACAATGTCCCAGAACACCTAAAGCACTGTACAGTAAAAGCCAACACACTGTCCATTTACACATAATGCACCCTATAATAACACTCACCACACTGTCCCATTACATGTCCTGTGCCATAAAAACCACCAGTGTCTCATATCCCAGATTTCAGAATAGCGTCTCTGAGTCATCAGCAGCCAGAGAAGCAGAACACTAAATAAAGTATTGGCTTAATCGGGACAACATCCACTGAGATCAGACCGTTAATCAGTAGACCTGGATGTGAAAGTAAAAGTGGGTCTGCAGTGCAGCTCTTTACCTGCCAGGTGGATCCTCATGTTTTCTGTTGCTCTGTGTCAGTTTATGGGACCCCTACACTGTCTGCCTCCGCAGCCCCTGTACCGCCCACTGGGCAGCGCGTGCTCCGAATCTCCAAACCTCGAGATCATCCACCGGCAGGAAGAACGACTGAACCGGAGACACGCGCACGAGGACAGAAGTAAAAACACGCGAAGTGGACCGGCCAATCACTGCGCTCCGCCGGGGCTACGAGTTTGGGCTGTGATTCGCTGTCGGATGTTTAATATTTATTCCGATATTTATTTACCGTTTTATGTCTTATTTATGATCTCTTTCGTCTATTAAGCCTCCTATGAAAGGTTCGTTTGTTGTACTAACAAAATTTTACGTATTTCTGAAAATTGTATTTAATTTAGCCTTTTTGTATAGTCAACATATCTGTTTATTTTTGTCTCTGATTAGTCTCGTGGGGTAAGACAATGTCCATGTACCTTTTAATCATTTTTAATGCTATTAAGTGAGCAAATGTCAGTAAACAAATACCTGAACATTAGTAAATCAGTACACCTAGTGTCAGTAAATCAGTCCCCCATTGTTAGTAAATCAGTGTCTACAACATCAGAAAATAAACGACCCTTCGTGCAGTTTTGTTACTTGCACACCTTAAAAGCTAAACTGAAAACAAAGTTTACTTTGACTGACGTTTTCACAGCCTTTCACATTACTATATTCAGTGTGTATCATTTGATGATAGACATAATTATGATGCGTGTACTTAAATGTCTTAATCTTGAAATATGTTAATACAGATGTCTTATCTGTTTTGTGTGTGGGTGTGTGTATGTAACATTGGAGATTAAAGCTGTTTCCTTACTGATCCATTTTCAAGATAAATTACTCTATATTTTATCTTCTATCATCTGAATGTTTAATTCACTTAACCCACCCCCTCTCTTTCTGACTCAGCTGTTAGAACTTGTGCCAAATTAATTCGAAAAGCTCGTGCTTGTCATGGTGAACTGCAGTACTCTCCTCCAATATCAATTATGAGGGGGTTCCTACTGCGATTAGGGGGAAAAAAAGCAGTGCTGCATGACTCGCTCCTTACTTTTACTTATATCTATAATCGTTTTTCTCCTTGCAGCCTTTCCACCCCCTCCAAAGCGCCTTCATCCATCACACTCTCTGCTAATCAGGTTAGTGCTGCGGAGATGAAGCTCAGGACAAGAGTAGTGCGCTTGAGCCCGCTGCAGTCTTCCAGTTCAGCGCTGCCTTAGAGCAGACGAGAAGAAACATCTATTTGCAGTTTATTTAAGTTTTTCCCTGCAGGCAGTGTAGCTTCCGCTGCTCCATCACAAGGGATTTGATCCAGGAGGCACTGATGCACTGAAACTGTGAGTGTGTGTGTCTCTGGACTATATAGGATGTAGACACAGTACTGTGCAAAAGTCTTAAAACCTGTTTATCTGAATATTATATGCTTTTACAAGCTAATATAAGAATATACAAATAATATGAAGAAATGGAGATGTCTATGTGTTTGCCAAATCATTTTCCTAGAACCCAGGATTCTCATTAAATACTACAGTGTTCAGCTCAATCGATAATTCATTAGGTTTAATTAAATCAGGAGCTGGTGATGGACTTTCACAAATTGCATGGCTGGAGGCATTGAGGAGTAGTATGGAACCAAACCTGTGTTCTCCTTACCAGCTCACAAGGCTTATACTTTTCAGAAAAAATACAAAGTTTGATACTATTAAATGTTTTCTTGCTTGTTTGCATTATTTTTTCTAATGTTATCTTTTGTATTTGCTGGCAGAAAGTCTGTCACTGCTCAGATGAATTTCTTCAAACAGTGTGCACAGGACCCTGAGACTTGACAGAACTGAACTTGATCTTCCAAAACCAGGTGCATTTTCGTGAAGATGGAGCCTCCCTTTGTGGCTGTGAGAGCCTTCATAGTCGTGGAAAGATTTTGGGGTATGTCCCATGTGAAATTTGTCAGGTCTCTAATGGCACATTTCCACTGGCACAAAACATAAAACTTAAACAAATGTTTTTCCTCAACAAATTTCAGCCATACACAAACTGCTCAATGGCAGGTCTAAAGGAGGGCCGCAGCCAAGCAGACTGCATCACTGCATTCTGATTGGTCACCATGTTGTCATGACAACAAGAGGCCATTGTTTTAGGTGGGATGTCTGGCATCCGGTACTGTGCGACCAGAAAATATTCACACTTCACTTCTTCAGCATTTTTTTGGTTACAGACTTATTCGATTTGAGTATATTTTTGTCACAATACCAGTCAGCGAGCACTAGAGGTCGCTGTACGACTAATAACTGGACGACTCCTGCTCACAGTCTGACTGATTGTCTGGCTATTTATTGGTTCCTGTTCTGCCTCTAACCGAATTTGAGTTGGTCTCACCTTATTTCTGCTCATGGGAGCATATACTCACCTGTAGCTTCTTCTGTGTCCTACTCTTCTGTTGTGTAGTCTTAGTGATTGGCCCCTGTGCCAGATTTTTTGTTTTGGTATTTTGGTTATGTCAAAGTTTTTTCTGTGACAAGATTTTCCTCAAAGATCCCATAATACCCCATAATAACACGGCAAACATTTTCAGAAAGATGTGCACATTTTTATTGTTATGTAATTATTGTTTATGTTGTTTCATAAGTATTATTATTTATGGCTTAATATTTTGTTGAAGTATTATTACATGATTGGTTATGGGGTTTCTGCCTAATGTGTGTTTGGCTGAAACTGTGTCTGGCTTTAAGAAGCAGTGCAGTATTTGTGTGGATGTAGTGGAGAAAGAGGACTGCACTCAAAAACACAGAACACATTGGTGTTGATTCGGTAAGAGATTAGTATTGCTCAGTGTACCGATAATCAAATAATACCACAATACACCATTGAATGAATGAATCCCAACCCACTCAAACCATTTCAGCTCTTCATTAAGGTGGTGCGGACTTGTGGATGTGGTTTAGAGCACAAAAACTGATTGTACATCAGCCCACCTATCAATCACAGCATGTTGCCAAGGTGCACTCAGACACATTTGATGATATTAAATCACTAATTGTGGACCAATGGCCAGTTTCGATTTTAGATTCACAGCCTTCGTGGTCCATCAGTGGTCCGCAAGCCAGTGGTTGATAAACCCCTAAAATAGGTGTAAGAATTTTGCACCTATATACTTATATATGTAATCTGCCAATGGTAGATTATGTGTGTGCATGTGTGCCTGTGACAGTTCAAAATCATGTTTATTCACCACAAACGACATGAAGGTGTCACATTTAGTATATAAGTGCACATCAAAGCTGCTGCTGCCGGATTTTACACTTTGTCTCTGCTTCTCAGTTACATAACACATTCAAGCTTGCCCACACACACACACACACACACACACACACACACACACACACACACACACACACACAAAACAGGACTTTCCCTTCCTTTCACCCAGAGGGGTTTGTACACCAAGCAGCTTTCTCTAAAAAAGGGCTGTGCTGACATATTTGGCAACCACCGCATCTGAATTTCAAAAAGATGTGATAATCTGTTACGCTAAGCTGCTTTCTTGGGTTAGAATACTTTGCAAACTCTGGACAAAACTTAACCCTCTTTGTTCATCTGCACTGCACAAACATGCCTTTGAATCTTGTTTTTTTAATACCCTCTAATATACATTATCCAAAAGTGTGGTCCTCCAGCGTTATAAGGCTAAATGAAGGGTGAAGATCAAGAAAAAATGAAATTCCTTTGTTTTTGTGGAACAAAACATTGTAATGTACTTAGAGCCGACTTGAAGGCAGGTAATTTTAAAGGGAGGATCAGGTTTCATTTTGCTCACAGGAGGTGGGAGGTGTTTCCTCTCTTTTTTTGAAAGTCTTACCAATATCTGAAATTGACACAAGAAAGTGGTAGTACCCTTAAAGGAACACACAGGACTAACCAGCACCCGATGTGCAATGTAAACACCGCAAATGTTTCCAAATGCACCAATATGCCCGGATATGACCACACTGAAGTGATACAGAATTTTGCTTCACAATAAAAGACAGCCAATCAAAATAACTTGCACACTTCAGATATAACAGCAGAATCAAGAATTCAGTTTATTTCCATAGAATTCTACAAAGTGAGATAGTATCTGAGCATTTAAAAAAGAGAACAAGTAAGAATGCATGATTAAACAGATTTCTTCATTGAACCGATACATGCAAATTACCTCTATTCTGATTGGCTGTCCTGGATTGCGATTCTGAACAAAACAGCCCTCCAGGCATGCAAATCTAACTCAGCTGGAGCAAAATTCCATATCACTAGTTAAACTGATGTGGGTGATCATGTGTAAATATCATATTATGACATCAAGCCCATGATCAGTTCAAACTGGGTGATTTGCATGTATAAGTGTTGACTAAAGAAACAAGTAATCTGTTTAATTTTGTGAAATTCTATAAAATGCAGGTCATGTTAAAGAGCATTTAAATAGAGAACAAATAAGAAAACCAGTTGAACAACTGAAGCACTAAAATCAGAGTGTTACATCAAATGCATAAAAGGGCTATAATAGAATTTTAACAGCGTTATAATTTAGTAAACCTGTTCTACAATGTAACTGTGACATTCCTTCCAACTAGTGCCATGAAACCAATGTTTTCTGTGGCATTCTGTGAACTATTCACTGAATAATCATGAAACGACCAAGGAAAGACACAATACATTTAAGTGAAAATGACCATTCTGTCAAACCTAAACACGACACAGCACACAGTGAAAACAAAACACAATTCTACCTCTGTATTTAACCCACTCGCCAAGCGAAGCTGCGGGCAGTGTGCAAAGTGTGTGGGGACAAAGTGTGTGGGGACGGTACCTTGCTCGGGGTTCCTGTGCAAGGTGACTGAATGGCCACAGCGCCCTCTAGTTGTAGTATAACCAAATTACCATTGTTTTCTTGCGTGATTACTTGTTCTTAAAGCATAATTCGACCTAATTCTGTATAAATCAGTTGGTGAATAATTCAGGGTGGCAGCTGACGTTTTAGTTGCGGTGATGATGGTGGAGGATGATGATAGAAACCAGAGGTCCCAAGTCTACAATGCAGAGAGAGATATTTATTATCCAAACCACATGAAAATCCACATGTCTTCTGAAATATTTAATAGTATATTGGTAGTAAACACGAGAATAATTGTAAACAAACTAGAAATGAATAGGTATTTTTTAAATAGTTGATATTTTATGACCTGATTAGAAGAATGCACATTTGATTCCAGATTTCTGCTTGATGCCTTCAGCAATACACCTATGAAGTAAAAAGAGCCAAATCCAGTTATTTATCCACAGCTACTAATAATGCTGGGCTTCAGGATCATGCAGAGGGGCGAAGGGTTGTCAGAGGGATCTTTAGCACCTGCTCCCTTTCCCTTGGATACACTAAGTGCCCTTTTCTTGAGGCATTTTCTTAATGTGTGTGTGCGTGTGGAGTCCCACCTGTGCCCCTCAACAATAACTTTTAAATAATTATCGCAAATAATCGCTCAATAAAATGATCTGGCTTGCATCAGTCACATAATGACAACCTATCATCACCGTTGACGACAGAGCATTTTTGTGGCTGGGCTGTGCAGAGCTGTAAGGGAAAATTATTGGGAGACGCAGACTGATACAACAAAAACCAGTAAGTAGTCTATAGCAGTGGTTCTCAAAGTGGGGTCCGCGGACCCCAGGGGGTCCGTGGCGCGTTACCAGGGGGTCCGTGGAAAACCTTTT
>JBBKCR010025654.1:0-11848 GCA_037577295.1 Ladigesia roloffi | reverse complement strand
GTTGTAGTGGAAGGGTAGCGCCGAGCCGAGCCCAGTGGACTGTACCTTTCCTTGTATATACGCAAGTTTTTATATTATTATCATAAATGAACGATTATTCGGCTAATCGCTAAAATGCGGGAATGTTAGTCGACTAGGAATATCTTGGGGCAGGAATATGTCGGGGGCAGCCCTACAAATTAGTATAATATTTTTTGCTTTATCAGGAAAAGGATTAACTGCAGTAAACTATATTATACAGGGCATTTTATTAGTAGGGAAAAAGTTAACTTAATTCTTAATTATGAAAAAGTTTTTAGGAGTACTGGTTTCTGGTGCTTGAACTGGAAAACACCTGTCCAACAAAAAACAGTCCTTTGTTAATGTTAGTGAATTTCTTCCAGAAAGACAGACAGAAAACGGTGTGGTGTACAGCAGGGATCCGTTCTATACCTTTAATTCCATATTATATCTTAAATTCTGTATACAAATATGTACTTGGAAACTCAGATCAGAACGACAATTTTATACTTGTAATGTTAAACTAATTGCCTTTTCCAACTGAATAGTTCAAATCCCACTGCTGCTCTTATATCTTCTTGGTTTTGAGTAACAGTTGTTAATCCAATCCATTCCAGATGTTATGGATTTACCTGACTTGCGTTTCCGGTCCCTTGACCGTGACCTCGAACGTGAGTGGTGTTTGCCGCTCCTTGGTGACTTTGAAGATTCCATGTTGACTGACTGGCTCTACGTCAAAGAGGTTATAGCTAGTAGATGGTTCAGGGCAGCGTCATTGGCCTAATTTATAACAGAGAAAATAGTATTTCAAAGTTACCTTAAGGGAAAAATTACAATTGAACTATTATACATGCAACCGGAGTAGGCTCAATACAGAATTTCAATTTCTGTTATCATTTTGCATCTCTACATGGATTTGAAACTACTCCTACATATTAATGCAACTTGATTCGAATTCAAGAGGGACAAGGTTCACAATTATTATTACTAGGGATGCACCGATACAGATACCAATACCGGTATCTGGTATCGGCCTCGATACCACATTTTCTAAAGTACTCGTACTCCTTAAAAGTCCCCCGATACTGGGGACTGATACCGCGGTCTGAGAAATGTTTGTGTTTGAGCGGCGTGTAAGGGGTTAAATAATTTTTTATTCTGTAATATTGTTGCATACAACAGGCTTTTCATTTTAAATAAATGTTCTTAAATTCAAACTAGTCCCTTGTTTTGTTAAATTATATGACTAAAGCTGTTACCTGTACATTTAAATCATGTTTTTATTAAGTACTCGGTATCGGTATCAGCCAGTACTAAATTGCAAGTACTCGTAATTGTATTCCAAAAAAGTGGTATCGGTGCATCCCTAATTATAACCCCTGGAAATTTTCCATTAACAAAATATAAATTATGTTCCCAGTTACATTTCAATTAGGTCCACCGAGGCAATTAGAAACTCTTAGGAAACATCTTCTAGACTCTGTCAGAGCTGCTTTTGTTATTCTGGTATTTTATTACTTATAGTATTTGTTTTTTTTCTATTCATTCTTTTATAATCGAACCCAGATAATTTGTTAGCGACATTCTTGATCACCTTCACATTTCTCACAGAGATAAAGATACATTTGTTAGGGTCATAGCAAACTCTTTCCCATGGAAATGTATCTTCAGCACATACAGATAGTCGTGCTTGTAATTTATCAACTTCCCTGAAGTTCATTTGTATGTCCACTGTTGTAAAATACAGTGGCCTTTATTCCATGTTGTTAGACAGTCAGACCAATCAGAAAGCAGTGTAGCTGCGAGCTCGGCTGCAGTCCACTTTTGGCCTTGCCGCCGAGCAGGTCCTTTATATATAATGGAAAACATTTTTTGTGGTACGACACAGTGCCTTGAGTCAGTGGAAAATGGCCATAAATGGCTCCCTATCGAACACATTGTGCACTATTTTTGTGCTGAAGCTGCGGTGTCATGTGAGCTATATTTAAGATAAAGAGCAGAAATGCAAGACACTTACACAGATTTGCTTGATTTAAATATTTAGGGTTAGGCATGGGCCGGTATAAGATTCTGACGGTATGGTAACGTTGGATAAAAATATCACAATATCACAGTATTGTAATTACAATGGTAAACCTTAAAACCGGTTATCATCCCATGTCTATTAAGGGGTTGACTTTACATTCTTACTGAACCTCCCTCTTATGAACTTTAAATAAGACTAATATTTGCTTGAAGACAAAATATATAGCAGAATTTATTTGTTTGACAAGCATATCTAGTAGGCGTTGACAACATAGCAAAATTTCTCAGACCCACTGTCCACAATTTCAAATAGTCAAAGCTTTTCTTAGTCATCTTCATTCACTTACTCTAAGAAGACCCATAGTAGGGCTGGGCAATTAGTCGAAAAAGAAATCGAAGTCGACATTAAGAACCAATAATCAATCAAACATTTCCAATTACTTCCCCTTAAAAACACTACCACATCTGGGGTCACTATTTTTAATAAGAAAAGCATTGAAAAGTATTTATTTTGTTTCCACAATTGCAAGAAATTTTTTTTTTAAAGAACAAAGTGACATTTTAGGCAATGTGTGCTTTAATTTCAGTAGAAGGACATTGATTTTCAATAAATAATCATAGATAGTCAAATGTTTTACCTTGTTTACATGTTTGCATTGTTAAGTAGCCCCTACAGTTTTGTTGTATGAGTAGCATACTGCTTCAGTACAATGACAATAGAGGCATATCTACCTATCTCTATCTATCTATCTATGTGAAAGCAGTGCTGCACCAGTGGCTATGTGCCCAAACAAAAATATTTTTTGCTGACGGTACGATGCAGGGAAAATCGCCCAAACATGTACATATGTATCTATTTCCACCTATTCAGACTGCAGCAGTAGTTTAGCCCTACTCTTAAGTGTTTGTTATTTAACCACTTATTGAAAACGAATTAAAAACAGAAACGTTGATGGGAACAGAGCTCTTTAACATATGTTCTAAAGACAGTGATAGAAAAAGGTAGTTTGATTTTGAGGAAAAGGAGAGGTTTGAATATGGCTGTGAATCAATTAGCCATGTTTCTCCACCTGATGTATTAAGATGAACCAAGTGTGCTCAGGCAAGATAAAAAAATAATACTGTGTAGGTGGACAACACGGCTCTAACTTGGGATACAGATCTTTTATAGTTATAACTTAAAAGAAAACCATTTTCTACATTATTATTGAGAAAGCAAACCAGTTTGCCAGCGGGTGTAAATTGTACTGAAATATAGCGCTCATTAAGCCCATCGTTGTTTTCTATTACTAACTTAAATTACACGAACTAATTAAGATAAACATTTATTAGTCCCACAAGTGGGAAACTTGAATTGTTACGGTTTAAAGGTAAGAGCAACCAACCAACAGAATAAAAACAATAAAGCACAATAGTATAATATAGAAAGTACACTACAAATATAAAATATATGAGTGTATGCAAATGTGTTACCTATATATAAATTACATATGTATGTACACTGCAGGCATGTATGTATATTTGGTCATAGTGAGAGTACATATAGATCTGCACAGAATACCCTCTATCCTCAAATTAATTCAAAAGGTATTGCTTTTGTTCACTAATCCTGTCTGTAATCACTGCATTATTTCATTATATCGGTCCAAAAAGACATTACTTTCTGATTTTTTGCTTTGTTAGCTTAGCCTATCGTACGTTGTGACGATACATTTTAAAGAAATGTTCAATATTAAGACCCTATGTGGGTTCTCTAGTAAATTTAAAACAGCAAAACTTTTAAAACACTTCAATACAGAGAGAAGTGTGACTAATTTACTGCAAATATCAAATGTTTATTGTTTACCGGCTAGCTAGGCCTCAGGGTAGGTTCGCTTCTAAAGCTAGCCATTTCCATTCGTCACGGTAGAGAGTATTCTGGAGTTGAAACGTTTTAAAATAGGCTTTTCTCACTGAACATAGTCAGAAAAAATGTTAAATGTGTACTCACCGCCACGTCAATTTGGAAAGAGCTCAAAATTGTTTATTTCTGTGCGTTTTCATGCTCTGAAAGCTACAAGACGACGACGCAACTGGCTAACCTGGATAACACAATGCACAGTAACCCGGATGTCCTCCCTCACAGCTCCTCTCGTTCAAAACTGACTTCAGTTTAAAGAATAATATACATTATAATGGACAAAAGTATTGGGACGCATGCCCATTACACCAAACAGATTTTAAAGATACTGCATTCAAACACAAACTTTGATCTTTATTTGGTCGCCCTTTGCAGCTAACAGCCCCTACACTTCTTAAAATAGTTTTGCACAAGATTTCAGAGTTTTATTTGGCCCACCTGAATTTTGCTGTGCTCACATAGCACAAAAAAGTTGATTTAATTCTTTATGTTCGCTGAAAATGAGAAATGACAAAGAAATGACTGTCATGACAGGTACCATATCTTATATTTTGTCTCCTTCTCACCCAGAAGTGGACTGTTAGATGATTCGGTCTGGTTAAGGTGAACATCTAATGAGATTTCTCTCTCACTCTGGGATTTCAGTCATGTCTTTTTCTGCAACACGTATTTCTATAAAGTAAGTATTTATTTTCAAATGTGTTTATTTAGCCATAATTATGTCATTGGTTTCTTAATGAATATTTCATCAGTTGTCTACCTCCACTGTTGTCATAGAGTCTTACTCACCCAGAAGTGGACTGTTAGATATTTCAGTCTGGTCCAGGTGAAAGTCTGATGTAGTTTGAATGATGTAAATAACCTCCACAACGTTCTCATTGATGTGAGTCTTTATTTTTGAACCTGTTAGTAAAGAAAACAGAAGAGAGCTGGCATCTATGTGTTTCAGTGTCTGGATGATGGAGTATGTCAGTACTGCATTAATTCATGCTAATATCAGCAGGTGATGCATGTTCTGATGTCACGCAATCTGAAATTTAGTTTCTTCACTCACCCAGAGGTCGGTCCTCATTCGGAACCATCTCACTGGGGAGAGTACATTCCTCAGGGGGTTCTACCTCAATTACACGAACGAATTAAGATGAACATTTATTAGTCCCACAAGTGGGAAACTTGCATTGTTACGGTTTAAAGGTAAGGGCAACCAACCAACAGAATAAACACTATAAAGCACAATAGTATAATATAGAAAGTACACTACAAATATAAAATATATGAGTGTATGCAAATGTGTTACCTATATATAAATTACATATGTATGTACACTGCAGGCATGTATGTATATTTGGTCATAGTGAGAGTACATATAGATCTGCACAGAATACCCTCTATCCTCAAATTAATTCAAAAGGTATTGCTTTTGTACACTAAACCTGTCTGTAATCACTGTATTATTTCATCTTATCGGTCCAAAAAGACATTACCCAGAGGTCGGTCCTCATTAGAATCCGTCTCACTGGGGAGAGTACATTCCTCAGGGGGTTCTACCTCAATTTCGTTTTCAACCTCAGATTCAGCTCATGATTTCCCCCTTCTCTAGTACTGACACTGAAGAAAGAATCAGTTTCTCCAGGAAGGCCTTCACAGCTTCAGCCTCTACTTCTGGATCTTTCTCAGTCTCAGCCTTTGACTTCCTCTGCTGGAGCCTCAGCCTAATCATCAGCCTTTGCCTCTTTCCCAGACACCTTCAGTGGAAAAGGAGGAATGAAGAAGATTCACAACAGATTTCATTTAAAGAGAATTTCCTGAAGACAATGCAGCTTTATCAGCTTTAGCTTGCCAGGTGCTTGCTATGATATTTTAGGTGTTTGCTAGGTAGTTTCTGGGTTATTATTTGAGAATCCACTGTGTGTGCTGAGGTATTCTAGGTGATTGCTGTGGTGTTCCAGATGTTTTTTGCAAGGTTGCTTGCAAACACAAAATAGCTAGGCTACGGTACCTCAAATAATACATGAAATAATACAAGAATGCTGATCTAGAATCAGTTTTGGTAACAACACCTATCCTAAACACAGAGGAATCTGATCTGAGATCAAGCCTTCTTACAACTGGACTGTTATAGAAGAGATTAATGAGGTTAAAAGATCTCCCCCTGTACCTGCTCTCCTTTCCTCAGCTGAGTTTCTTTCCTCTCCTCCTTGCTCTCTCCTCTGCTGATGGAGAGGAGTCATCTCTTCTCTTCCACAGGTTCACCAGGCCTCTGACTGTGATTTGCTCTTTTCTTTTCCTTCCTGATTTCTCTTTTGATCTTCTGGATCTTTCTACCTCTTCAGCTCCTAACTGGCCTTCTTAAAGATGATCTTTCACCCTTTTCCTCTCGTCCCTCTGTGGGTCTTTTTCTTTGGTTTGTCACATTCCCTTTGGCTTCAGATACTGAACAGAAATGGGAGGAGTCCAGAAGTTGCAAGTTTGGAAGGATAACAATAATGACGTCCATGATTTCATTATGAACGTTTCATGACTGGTAGCATCATGCCTTAAATATTTTCTCTTTCTCACCCAGCAGTGGACTGTTAGATGATTCAGTCTGGTTGAGTCGAACTTCTGATGAGGTTTTATTGTCTCTCTCCGGGTGTGACGGCCACCTCGTCCCCATCATGTAGATCCCGTTCCCCATCTCCTGAGTGTTAGTTTTCTTTTCTGTACTCCCTGTCTCCCTTTGTTTTTTCTCCGTCCCCATATTTGTGTCAAGTTTATGTTGGTTCCCTTGTCCCCTACCTAGTGTGTCTGTTCAGTTTGTATCGCGTCCCATATATTAGTTTCACCTGTTCCTCGTTTCCATTTAGTTCACCTGTTCCTTGTTTGTTTCCCTTATTTAAAGCCCCAGCCGATCCCAGGTTTCCTGAGTCTGTATTTGTCTTCCTCTGTCGTGGTGGTTCTGTTCCGTGGTCCTGCTTTGTTTAATGTTTTTCTGTCTTGTCTTTCAGGCTCGTGTTCCTCCTGTTTTGCCCTGAGGTGGTGCACGCTCCTGCACCCTCTGCCCGTGTCCACGTTTTCTCGGGCGTGTTGAGTTTTAGGAAAGCTTCTGTTTTTCGTTCTTTTGTTCGTTTGAGGTGCACGGGTCTTGGTCACTGATTGTTATTGCCCTGTCTGTCTAGATCTTGTTCTGTGTTTTTGGTTAGAGCCGGAGCTTGTATTTCTTTTGTGTTGATTCTGTGTGTTCTGTATTTTGGTTTTTCATTAAACTCCGTATATACTACTGTGTGCGTCCTCCCCTTTCCTCTCTCACGCAGATCATTCTGTGACACCAGGATTCCAATCATGTATTTTTCTGCAACACACATTAGTTTAAAGTGAGTATTGATTTTTTAAATGTGTTCCTTTAGTCATAATTATGTCCCTGGTTTCATTGTGAACATTTCATCAGTTGTCTTTCTCACTTGTGTCATAGTATATATTGCTCACCCAGAAGTAGACTGTTAGATGTTTCTGCTGAAGCCTCAGCATTCTCACCTTCAGTCTCTGTCTCTGGATGTTTTTCAGCCTCAGCATCTGCCTCAGCAACTGCCTTGGCCTTTGCCTCTTTCTCAGCCTCAGCTTCTGTCTCTTCTGCACCTTTCGCTATCTTCAGCTTGAGGCTACCTGTATTTACACCAATACAGGTCAAATTTGTCAAGGATTCAGAACCTACATGTAGTTCTTCATAGGTTAAGCTCTTGAACTACCTGGTTTGGTCCTCGGCTTCAGTGAGCATCAGCATCAGCAACTGATTATCTGCTTTTATATCAACAAAACCCTCCAGCTTTAGCCTCAGCCACAATCTTAGTCTCCGCTTCAGCCTCAGCAACAAGATTAGCTTCAGCCTCAGTCTCAATCTTAGCCTCAGCCTCAAGTCAAATCAAGTCCACAATATGCCACAGTGCAGAATCTTTGCATAGAGAAACTAGGAAAGCAAATGGGCCCATAGCAAAATAATGTAATCCATCAAAAACATCATTTGAACTTCTTCAATAAATTAACAGCACAAAGAAAATAATGTTTATTTCTTTTTGTCCTATGTATAGGAACTCTATGGGCCCGATAATGCACATGGCGCACTGTGCTTTTGCGACTTGCGCAACCCATCATTGCTATTTTGTGAGAGCGCATCATTCTTTTTTCCGGCAAAAATGTACGTTGTAAAGATAGCAGATGGCATTGCGCTGTGTTGGGCGTGTCACTGAAAAGAAGGGGTGTGGTGAGGCGCATACCGCAAATTTGCTATTTTATGAGAAGTGAAAGTCATTTCGCCACAGACCAGAAACAGAAAAAAAATGGTTTGTAATCATTCGCGTATCCTCAAAATATAAAATTCAAATGTATATCACAAAATCACAACATGATTATTTCTAAAATATATATAATGCTCGCAAAACTAAGTTGACTGGAGAAATCACTGAAAATTTATTTAAGTCACTGACTGGGCTTTGGGAGGATTCCGTCCATCCCCGAAGATCACTTGCTCCCGTGTCTTCACCTCACAAATCAGTTTCTTCAATGGAGAATCTTTCCTGACATAATTCTGCCATGATTACACACAGCATGACATGGAACATGCGCTGGGATTTAAAGGGATTGAGAGTGTGAACCCTGATTGGTTTATTGCATGCTACGCCACAAACAGACCCATGACTAATTTACTAATTTAAGACAACCCATTTGAACTATGCGCCAGGCGCGACGTTCACTTTTCCTACGGGCACTATAGCGCTTTGCCCTGGCCCCTCCCCCAAATACAACTGCATTTCAGACTTCTGACAATGCGCGATTGACCCTGAACATCGGGCCCTATATGTTCTACCTAAGGGAGGAGGCACAAACTCCTTATAGAGGGGATGGTCAGTATGGTCCACTACTGCTAATGCCATCCCAAACACCTGAGGATCACCACTAAGCTGGAGTTGTGTTACACCAGTGACCTTGCCCAACACACTACACAACACAAGCTGGCCAAGCATATTTCTTTCTCCAAGATTGACAAACCACACCACAATAGAGAAGGACAATACAGGTTCAATAAAAGTTCTATAAACTAAGAACAAACATTAAAAGACATCATTTTTCTTAAGAAATACAAACATTGCTGAACCTTCTTATGGAAAGCCTCAGAATTGGCATGGAAATTTAATTTGTTATCCAAGACTGCTTAATGAAGTTTACAACTGTAACATTTCTCAAGTGCACACAGTGGGCTCCTTGTTTACCTCAAACAGTCCTCAACAGTTATCCTGTGACATTCCCTTCCAGGATCAGTTTGTGATTGCAGAGAATTCTCCAATCTACCAATTCAACCTCAGATCCCTCTATCACTGTTGCCTTAGGCGTATTAGCACACTTCCTAATGTCAATCACCATCTCCTTAGTTTCTGACACATTCAGTTCCAAGAAAGAACACTTACACCACATCACAAAGTTGTCCACTACCAGACAGTGACCCAGTCCCCCCCAATCAATTGCCTGATAATGGCAAACTTAATAATTTGACTACTTATATATTTACTTCTGCAGCGATTTGTATACAGAATATAGAGGAGAGGTGAACAAACACTTGAGGTGATCTGGTGAATGAGTGGAGCCTATCTGAATGGACTCCATTGACCCCTATATACTGTGTTCTTTCAGTCTTTAACTCAGCCTCCACTTCAGCCTCAGCTATTGCCTCTGCGTGCATCAACTTCAGCTTGAATCTATATTCAGTTCTCCACCTGTTTATATTCATTACTCACGTAGAGGCTTGTCCACTCTCCTTTTGGTTGTTCTCTGTGAACTCCCTGGTGGTTTGGTCCTCATTTTAAGTGAGAAGCTGCGTCAGAATCTGCTTCTCTGTTTTTACATCAACAAACCCCTTGATTTTCCAACTGAGCCATTTCTATCACATCACTTTTTCCTGCTCGTTATCCACCCAGAAGGTTTTTTTTCAAGGTCATTCAGCACTTATAATCTTCTCTGCTGTTTCCACAGCTGAGAGAATCCATTCTTCTACAAAATCCTTCACAGCTGAATTCTCTGCTTTAGACTCAGAGCCGATCATTCTTTTCAGAGTTTCTTCTGCTGCAACAATCACCGTTCCAACGAAGGCCCTCACAGCTTCAGCCTCAGGCTCAAAGTTGTCCAGATCCTTCACTATAGTGATTGATACCACAGTGAAGACTTTTTAAGATCTCTTTATACAATTATTCAGATTCTAAATTCAGTAATCATCTGTAAACGTTTATTTATTCTGTAGCTATTGTAAATTGTGTGTTTTTTTTTACAGTGACTACATTCAATAACATAATTCTGCCTTAATATCTCCATGTTTACTCACTGGGCAGCCATTCGCTGCCCGTCTCTGTCTTGTCCTGATGATCTTTGTTGGAATCAGGGTTCTTCTGTGCTTGAGATCCATTTTTCTCCTGTGGTGGCGATCCATCATTCTCCAGAGTCTCAGCCAAGACTCTCTCTGAGGTGCTGGACATAGAAACCTCAAGCAGGTCCAGGACATTTCTGAAAGCGTTTCTCATTAGACAGTGTTGAGCCAATGATTATTGGCTACTCTTCTCAGTTTTTTATGCTGTCTATATTATAATGTCATTTTCACTGTCTGTATGCATTGCACTTTGAGATGAGACTTTTCATAAAATGTGCAATATAAATAAATGTATTATTATTAGTAGTAGTATTATTATTGTTATTATTAGAGCAGAAACAGACTGAGAGGCAAAGCTGAACAAATGAAAGAATTTTAATAACTAAGATCTGATGTTCTTCAGGGACACTATCTAGGAAATTTGAGGCACACTTGGCGCAGGGTCAAAAAACAAACACTGACTGATTATCAAATGGTTAACATGGACTATATTACCATGACATATACATGACATCTCTGCTACACAGGTTTTCAGAAGTCAGCCAGTGGCTCAGTTGTCTAGAGCCAATCATGAAGCTGCGTTTTATTTTAGAGGTGTGGCACCACATCACCTCAGTGTGGGAAACTCACAGGTTGTCTATTTCACTGCCTATGGACTTGAGAGCTGTGAAGTAGGTGATATTTTGCCCAGCTGAATGCTGAACTCTACAGTTAGGGACTCCGAGTTGGAAGAGACGTCTTCATCGGCTGGAGCGTCAGTCTCATTCTCCTTCCGCCCTTTACTTTTACCTGATCAAAAACAAAAAAGAAGATTAATTCAAGAGATTATTCGTACTATAATTGGGAGAAGCAGTTTTTTTTATTTAGTTCATTTAATCATGGCTCATTTTGAAGTGGACACCCTCTTGTGGCCCAAAAATAAATGAAAAACATAAGGATTATTAAACTTAATCTAATAACCTTTTTTTTCTTTTGTAAATACAGTGTACTACAGTTATTGAGTCATCTATGTGTGTCATTAAATTGCAGAGTACTATTAAAATGAATGATCTCCCATCTGAAATCCTATTTAATACATATTTAATAATTAGAATATAGCAAATGACAAGAAGACCAACAGGAAACACTAAAACATTATAAAAAATGTATTTACTGGAGAAAGAAAGATTCACAACCTTTATATCACCCGTGAGAAGAAGTATTTACCCCCCCCCCCTCATTTTGGCTAACTGCATCACCTTAAATGGGGTTTACCACACAGGACATGTTGTTGTATTGGTATACATCGATGGGAACATCAGTCCTTATTTTTTAGCATTACCCAGGCTGCTCTGCAATTTAACTGTATTTAAATGAAAGAACGTATTGTACATTTAAAGGCCTGCAGATGTAAACAGTAAAGATGTGAACAGTAATTTAATTGGTGTAGCGGCAAATACTCTATTACAGAGAAACTAGCTTAAAGCGATAGTTCACCCAAAAATGAAAATCTGATGTTTATTTGCTTACCCCCAGGGCATCCAAGTCGAAGGTGA